>JAQIXQ010000002.1:0-238569 GCA_034700485.1 Pseudosinella alba
TTTGAGCTACACCGCCGCTCTTACCAAGCCCAGCGTCATAAGCCTGTAACTTATGAGCTGTTCCCTCGCAGCAACATAAGCACTTTCTTCCATAATTTCACGAGAAAAAACGGAAACGATTCCAATCATGCATCTTTACATTTACGTTTCCTTTTCGAATTGCGTTTTTTTCGCTATATGGCTATAAGTGCACCGATAAAAATGCTTCTTGACTTTTGACAGTTTAACAAAATATTTTGATTGAAACTGTCAGTTTCTTACATGATTGCCAAGAGTTGATTCTAGCCCCAGCATCAACATCACACGCAACTTACTTAACCTTTCATTTTCATCATCAGTTACTTCGCCCAAAACTAAATGTCTGTTATAAAAAGAAGTTATGTTGATGTTGACTAGATATACTATTAACTCACTTCCGTCCTTTTACATCATTCTGTCAAGCTAGAAGAAAATTGTCAAACTTACTTTTTTGCAGTAAAGCACACACGTGTACCCACGCAAGGGACATGCACGCAACTTTAATGTAATGTCATGTACCTACATAAACACTTTCTTTTAAATTAAGTGTGAAGCATTATTCGAAAAACACGTTTTAATAATGCTTATCGTCAGCTTAGACATGAGTGTAAAAATTGCATTTTGTAGTTGTTCAACTGCCATATAGTCCCATAACCTTACTTACTTGACCAGACCAGACAGACGCTCAAGGATGAATGCTTTTACAGACTATAATGTTTAGTGCCCTTCTTTAAGTAATTGTTGTTCACGTTATTGCGTTCCTGTAAGTTTCAAAGTTTTCATAATAATAATAACATACAAGTCAATCCACTTCCCTCATCACCAACACGTAATCTTTAATATGGTTTCATATTCAGTTTCAGATATAAAGTATTTTACAGCCTGTTGGATTAGGACATAAGCGTGTTTACTTTTTATGAGGAAAATAAAATGAAGTTTTGACATGAGCTTTTCGATCAACAGAAAAGAGCCAAAACCAAAAAACCAGCACCAGCCCAAATATATTAATAATGCAGCTTGCTGCCGAGTTAGTCAAGTAGAATACCTACTCTTCCTACTTGACAAAGATTTTTCGAGGGAGGAAAAATATGTTTTCTGTATGATTGGATTTTGAATTAAATAAGCTGGCTTCGATAATTCTACCAACTCTGTTGTGAGTCACGTCATACTTGGGAGTTGGATCAATCTTCCATTTGGAATCTCTTTTAAAAGTACCTATCAACAATACAATATTATGGTTTAGATGAATATAAATGTAGGTAGTGCGCGTGCATGTACTACTGACATACCAGTTTTTCCCTCGTCATCATTTCACTTTTTCATCTTGAAAATATTAATCCGCCCACTAACCTTTTCCTTTATTCAATGGATCTTCCTTCCCACACGTTCAAACAGAAAAAAAAATATTCAGGTTTGTAGAATTGTGAAAAATATGATGAGATGATGTTTTTCTCTTGTGCTTTAAGTTAGTTTGCTTAATGAAATGAACTGGCAAGTTCAAGAATCAAGAAATGTATTCAGAAAAAGAAGGTGTAACAAAATAAATAAACATGTTTAGCGAGATTAGCTTACATGGCTTTGATTATGATATTGGTAAAGGTGTACATTTACATGTTTGATAATTTGCAAATTTTTGGAAAAAGGGAAAACTTTTTTGAATTTTTAAAATGTCAAAGTTTGAGTGCAAAATGGAGTTAATAATGCCTAAGGATAAGCTAGGCACTTGCGTCTATGCCAAAAGCCAAGGCAATTCATTCATGCTCCTATCATGATTTGATGCATATTTTTGTGTTTCGTTGGCCTTTTCCTTTTTCGGAATTTGCCAAATATTAGAAATAAGCTTGAAGTGATTGTCAAGTGATTTCGTATGCGATTTTAATAATTTAATTGGGAAGTTAGCAAACTCTGTACTGCACTTTTTGTGAGACGGACTCTTTACCTACCTACATACATTGTGCCCTGTATTTGCATGAAATAGAATGTGGCGTACATATCCTTCAGGGTAGCAAAGACATCATCTCACACGAAATGAAAGCTCGAATTAGTTTACTTTATTATTATTTGTTTCGATGATGACTTATTTCCCAAAATATAATCGCCCAGAAAAAAAATACAATTTTTAACGCACTTTTTTCCGCTTGATTAACTTCACGCCTCAGGTGGTCTTTATAACGCTCTGCCTTTGCCGTCTCAGACACAAAGAACCCAGATAAATAGTTTCGATTATAAACATGCATGGATATATCCCACATCCTATATCCCAACCCCAGCCATATCATACCATGGATAAGGGACTTATCTATAACGACTGAGGACCATTGAATTCGATTTTTCAGCGAGAATTGCAATGACTCACATAAAAATCACTATATGATGATGACTATGATGATCGTGATTATGATCACGACGATAATCATACCAGCTTTACCACAATATGACAACCAAACACGGCTCGGAGATTACTGCACAAAAAAGTAGGCTAAACGCTTGTTATGCTCCACCAAAAGAAGTTCGAAACCTTCTCTGACATTCGTATCGGAGGGCTATCACACATAGCTTAATGTGAATATGACTGAAAAACACATTAAACACATCCATTCATGAATAATATATGTGGGTGGGAGTACATAATACGAAAAAAATGGTGGCCCCACAACAATGGAAAATGTACTGCCATGTCAGATTTTTTTTGCAATTAGGATTATTGATGGCAATGTGGAAGGGGCAAAGCCAAGCCATGAAGCTAACTCAATCAGCCTAAAAGCAGGCTAGTAGAGCATGAAATTCCCTTCTTACTAATACTATGGCTTAAATACAAAGGAAAGGTACGTGCTAGATGATAGATCGGGGCTGTGATGTGTGATGCGCGAGGAAAAAAAGTATGCCTGGCTCTGGCTCTGGCTCACATAAAAACATGATTAATATTGCATTTTGAAAAGGAAAAGGGAATGCATTTTTCGAATTGGATAGTAAGAAGACCTTCCTTTTCAAAGGGGAACATGTTATATTAGAAATTTTTCATTTTGACACATTCACAGTTGCCCATATCCAATCTTGCATTGTTTTGCTGAGATCGACTTAAAATATATTCCTCCTCATCGCACCCACCTCAAACTTATAAAAGAGGATAGAGATGGAAACTAAAGGTGCGAAGAGAGAAAATGACAGTTAGATAAGTTGAAGGAGGAACAACGGAAGAAGAAGATTACGATCGTCGTTACAAATGAGTGCCGATTTTATCACTTTTATTTTTATACCTCCCTAAAAATATGTAGGCGATGGGGATGGAATGGGTGCTAATTTTTTCTCGCTTGTTAATAATGAGCTATATTTTTCGATGGAAAGTTTTGTCGATATTCTGAATCGTGAAAGGTGCTATGTTGGACTATCAAAACCAACCCAAGCCTCCGAACTGTATAATGATATTAATGAAAGTGACTAGTCTCATTCCGAACCAAAGTACTATATTAAATTGTTGGATAGGCATTTAATATACTTTCAATTTAACAGTTTTCTTATCCAGTCATTCGATTTAAATGACATGACGTTCCTTTTCACTCAATTGTCAGAATCAGCAAAGGATAGCGTGGCCTAATATTTAAATCGCAATTTTGAATGAGAACAAAGTGCATTCCTGCATTATAAATTGCATTCACAATTCGCCACGTTCACTTTTCTTTTCTCTACTTGGATTGGATCAATCATAAAGCTTCGGTACGTAACAAAAAGTAAATGTAAAAATGTGAAGGATCGCCAAGACATATGAGATGTGTAATGGAGGGCAATAAACTTTTTATGAATGTTATAAACTTTCTTACAAGCCTTATATAAATATATCCTTTGATTCAAGAGAGGGAAATGAAGGGATTACTTAGGCATGTAAGTGCACTTACATATTCTTAAAAGGATTTCATCACGCTTGTCACTTGTCTTTGGTCTCAAGCAAATACGCACCTCAGGAGAAACACTCGATCAAAGTCATCACATCAGTTGTACTCGCTATTTATATAGTTTTTGCTTGATAACATTCGCTTCGATTACTTAAATATGACTTGTGACTTGATACATCATTTTATTTTCGTCCTTGTTATCATTGTATTGGTTGGTTTTATTTGAAGGAACATAAAATAAATGCAGGCAAATATGTGACATAAAAAACGATGGAAACCGTCCGGGAGAATTTTATGATTTATTTGCATCTTTTATGTGATCCCAAAAAATATGCATGAGCCATGAATGAGTCATGTTTGAGTACATGCACTCCCACCCTACTAACTTATATAATTCTGTCAAAATATATTTGCACAGTTGTAAACTCAAAAACTAGACGAAGAAGAATGGGGAAATAGGATAAGTAAACCAAAGGGTTTTTCATGGTGATGTGATGATGTGGTGCTGCGATGTTATATGATATGACTTGGTATGATAGTCAAAAAATAGTTTCCTTCTTCTGTTTGAATAAGCTATAAATATGTAATCCGTGCGATACTTACACTCTGTTGGATTCGCAAATATTCAGATTCAGAATATGTAGCATTGTAGCCAGAGCCAGCAGCTTCGTAATAATGGTTAGAAAGTTCAGTTCACCTCCTCTTTGTTCACATTCTTTTGACTGGTGACTCGGGACTTGAGGAGGGGGATGATGATGCGACAACATTACTAAATTTTTATTTACAATGACATGCTTTTATTCTTCTTGTTTAGAAAAAAACTTAAGCCGTAAACAAGCACTAGGTAATATAAAATAATGCTGATTTTTTCTGACTTTTACATGCAATATTTTTTTTTTGCAAAATCATTGTCTCGTGAATAATATGACAGAGCAGAAATAGAACTCGGGGGAATGGGACGTTTTTTTTTTTGCATTGCCGACTTCATGAAGCGCTTTAACTCGCTCCAGGAATTGGGTTACTGGCAAACAGTGATAATTTAGCAAGAGAAAATATCATTATTCTACATAATGCATAATGCATCATGGCTTATATTGTCTGATTATTGTGATGCGATTCCGGTGACATGAAGAAAGTCTCACTCTCGCAGCGATTCTACCAGAAAGGCCATTTTATATCAAATCAAATACTCAGCGACAGAGTAATTTTAGCTGATTTGCAATTTATTACATTTATCATACTTACACACAATTGGGATGTGGACTGTCATGAAAATAGTAGATGTGGCCATTGGCCACATAGAATAATAAAAATTTGTTTAGCCATTCATCATCATCATCATCAAGATCAGCGTCATCGCCACCATTACTTTGTATTCATATTCGATTGTATTCGGTCCTTCTCTAGCGATCCTTGCCTAAAAGGTATATAAGTTAGATTAGATAGATCTGGTTGATTTGATTTGATACTTATAGTAAATCATTTAGGAAAAACTAAGTTTACTTTTTATTCGCTATTGCCAATGTAATATCATTTATTTATCAGTTATTATCACAAACAGATATGCACACGAGGAATATGACGGGGAAGAAACAAAGGAACATTATTTATTTATATTTTAGTCAGATAGACAGCCAGTCAATGAACTGAAGTCATAGTCATGTCCGCACACAACAATGCAGAATGCGAATAAAATCATCACAGCATATCACATCGTCATTCCCCCATCCCATTACCAACAAAATGCCAGCATGATCCTGCATTTTTATTGCTGGTACCTGCCATCCGAAGATGTGACTTTGTGACAGGTACTTTCAAATAGTTTTACTCTGTCTCAGACAATGCAGTCGATTATGACAGGATAAAATAGGCAGAAAAAACTTGGCTTCTTTTTAAACTGTGCCTTCGTCATCAGCGTCATCAGCGTCATTTTGGTAAACATACAGGGACGGAAGAGATGACGATAATGATGAAATGAGGAGGAGGAAACGCGGACATGCTATCTGATTGCAAACTAATCAAAATGATCAACAGCAGACGCCACGACACCATCAGTCTTAAGCCCAGGAGAGTTTAATGAAAAACATGCAGCCTGCTAAAAAGGGGTTGCTGCATGAAAAGCAAAGTAGATCATTAGGTTAACCAAGAAGAATGGGATAATAAATGTATCAACTGACCAACAAATTACTTTTTTCGTGAGTGATTGGAGCCAATGGACCATGAAAAGAGTTTTTTCTCTTGCTGCAGAGGGCAATTATGAAAATAACTGGCTGACAGTTTGTTCGTGGTTTAGGCTTAGGATAGAAAAAAGAATAGTGAAATTATTATGCTTACTTGAAAGATGAATACATACACATGTGCCATACACCTATACGTCAAGGGAAGTTTCCCTCTCGTAGCAATAATGATGATTACGATGGACTAATAGGCTTATTTAGTCTTTTAGTGCTCGCATTGCCTTGCATCGTTAATGAAAAGAAGAATTACCTAGTTGAGTTCAAATTAGAAATTGGTAATTTGCAAGGGACTTTGGTTTTTCTGTTGTTGAACTTGCGGTTTGCCGCAAACAAGGACAGGACAGGTAAATATAATATGCAAGGATGCAATTCCTGCAGTGAAACCAAGCTTTACTATCACTCATGCAATTAAGCCCATGAATAGCTAAATAGTATCATCTTCTTTGTGAAAGTACTCGAAGTTGACTTCCAGAATTGCTTGATTTGTTAGGCCAATTTGGTGGGTTGCAAAAAAATGTCTACTTCAAGTTATATTTTGTTTACTCTCGTTGATTAAAAAATCATGTTACGGTATGGTTAGGACTGCTCAAAAAGAGCCAGTCATTACAATTATTTGGTCAACCACTGAACCCTCCTTGGCTTGGCCTATCCTTGTACTGTCTTATCTGTGGTGGTGTCGTACTATCCACATTGAATTATGTCAATTATTCTAATTGTGAGCTGGCAGCGGACAAAGCGTCGAGGTTCTTGTCAGTCAACGATGCAATGCGCGCACATAATCGGGCAGAAGCATGCCTGTTTAATTCATTTTCGGATTCGGTATTCCAGGAACAGCGACAACTTATTGAACAAAATCATTATTCTGCTACCGAACCAACATTGCATGGCTCCCGCTTCCAAGAACTGGTTATTTATTTACCACCGATGCTTTCCTGGAAACTTGTCTGCTCGTGGAATGGGGTGAGGCTTTTGTTGTCACATCACAACATAGCACAACTCAACTCACATAAACTTAAGGCGACCAAAATACGGAAATATGAATTGGGATAATTTTTCATTTTTCCCGAGAAAAGCTTCAAATTAACTTCTATGAAATATAGATTAATAATTAAATTCACTTAGGAAGAGCATTTTTAAAGTAAACCTGATCGGTTTAAAATAGTGAGGCGACAATTTCCCAGGAAAGGGGAGTTTTTTTTTAATAAATCATAATCTACTTATAACTTAAATTTAAGGGGAATGGCTTACATAATAAACCAACATCAAATTGTCCAACTCATTGTCGTTGTCATCAACTGGAATATATTGACAATAGACTTGCCTACATCAAAAGTTTGACATATAATTAATGTTTCTCAGAAATACTTTTGAGCCTATATATTTAGACTTTTAGATTCTCAGAATGTCTCACATAAATAGATCAATAGCGTAATTTCCCCATCTTATTTACCGTTTGAGTACTCAATTCGATATATTGGAATGACAAGCAGAAGTCCCGCAGTAGTCGCTGATTGCCAGTCTTTGTAGTTAGTTAGGTTATAGGTTGCTGGCTTTGTTATACAGTGGTTTTCATTTTGCATGCTTTTAGATCCCACATTTTACTTACTAATTGGCAAATTATTTGTAAAGTTATAATTTCCATAAATATACTTACACAGACAAAATTACAAAAGATTCAACCATTTTAGGCGTAACCTCAAAATCTTAGTTTTGATTAGGCATAGTCACTATCCCATGTGCACCTACTGGAAACTACAATTTTTATACTGAATTCAGCAGGTGCATCAGCATTCAACACCTGCGATACATGCAAACTCACAATCGTATTCTTTTTTTTATAACTCATCGTATCATATCATATCAAATTTATATTCATCCTGCGGAGTTTCAAATGATGCCGTGGTTTTTGCAGCCTATTTCAGTGTGTTTGTGAATAAACAATTATATAGACCAGGCTATATATATCTAGCCTGGTTCTCTGTCGGTTTTGATTGTGTGTGTGAGTGGAATGGGAAATGAAAAAACGTGTCAACCCAACCATAACGATAATCATAATGATTCACCACAATAACACCCTGGCCCTGCTCGTCAATTCAAAGTTTTTGGCAAACTGAAGCAGATTTTGAAATAAAAACAGTTCGAATTGTTTAGTGGATTTAAATTGCTATTTGAGCTGTTGTACTCTGTACTGCGTAGAATCATGTTTGCATCTGAATCGGAATCATAGCATCCGGTGCGGTGTATGCAGCTTTTTATTTCGTCTTTATATGCTGAAAAATAAAGGATTTGATTAAGGATTGTTGCCATTCCACATCCAGGTTGCAATAATGACAGTGGTTTGGTCGCCCTTTTGGAGCCAGTCAAAAGTGTATCTGGTAATATTTCATTTTTTCTCTCTCCTATTATTATTGTAGATAGTCAGTTCGGATCGGAGATCCTTTCAATCAGACAAGGTACGCTGATGATGTTTTTTGTATTTTTCGAACTTTTTGTGTTTGTTGATGATAATCGATAAAACATACGTACGTGGGAGATAAATAGATCCGAGAATAGAGCGAGTACATAGTTTGCCAAACATCAGACAACTCTGGAGAAACCGCAAAAACGCTATGTGAGTAAGCGCGGTTTGGTTTGCTATTATTATTATTCCATTACAACGTAGAAGGATTTCTGCAATATTACCTGTGGAAAAATGTAAGCCAACTTTCGTTGCTATTGTAATTAGGTTTTAGATAGATCGATGAATTGTAATTAAATGTATCATTTTGGGAGGAGCTTGAGCTCAACTCCAAGTCATTCAGATCAGATAGTTTTTTGTGTGATCAATTGTGATCAGGTCCAGGATACTTTTTGTCCCCATCGTCCATGTCAAATCTAAAGTTTAGGTCAAATGTAAAAATCCCTACAAGTGTCAAATTCTAAATGTCTGTTAATTAAAGTGAATGTTAATTCCTAAATCCTAATCCCCCCTTTTGTCTTGGCCTACTTCATTGTAATTTTAAGTTTGGAATAAGAACATCATTTCCAACATTACCAATATGCCCAGTTTAATATAATATTCATAGTTATATACATATAACTATGAATATTATATTAAACTATGTATATATGCATCTATCATTTGTACTCTTTAAATCGGGATCAGTGTGAAGAGCCAAAGATTTGAGGAACCTAGCCCTAAACCCTGTGCAGATTTGATGTTTTGTAGATTTGGATATGTGACACGAATGCTAAGAATTTGCTTACATTACACATTAGGTGCAAAGGTACCGAGGTTCGTAGGTATGCGTTCCCATTATCTTAACTGTAAATGAAGGAATTTTGCATTCCTCGGAATAGAATTGCAGTTTTAAATAATAAAACAGTACCATATCTACATTCAACATACCTACTGGGGAGCGAGCCAAGAAAATGAACTTAGAATGGTAATACTTTCATTCTTGGACAAAGTCCATAATGCCCACCCATACAAATAAAACCAGGTTCCAAGTTCCAACTAGGCAAAGTATTAGCAAATTCAAAACAATCGTTTGCATCCTTGCAATATACGGAATTATAGGTTTTAATCAGTGAGCTTGGTAAGTACCCTACTGGGGTATCACAGTTTTACCCTGCTTCCCTTGCCATTGCCCAAGCATCATCCTGGTCTAGTATGCCAATTCACTGTTGAACTGCTTTAGATTGAGCGGAACATGAATGCATGGCCTTCCCTTGAGTCAGCAAATCAATGCAGCAGCAAATGTTCCCAACCTATGACTATGACTCAATCCAACTTAACCTCCTTTCTGATACCTCAAACTTGTGTTTGAGCCAGGTGAAGAGAAAGTAATTATTACCTAGTCCGTCCTCCCCACCTAATTAGATAAGTAGCGTGCTCCCGTCGATAATTTCAGCTCTCACTCAGTTGATATGTGAGTAATAGCTCGAAAAAATTGCAAAACTTTTGGCCAAATCACTTAAATACTTTAATCTAAAGTAGTTCCATTAATTAAGTCTGGAAACTCATAAAGGGTTGCAACAGCGAAAGCTTCCGTGACAAAAGCTGGTTTGGCTAAATTAGACTCGGAGTTGTGGTGAGGGCATGTAAAACTTTCCCCATTGCGTAATTCTGCATTGGAATATGTAGGAACAAATTCATCTCCTTCTTATCCACATCAAAATGATCTACTTTACCTAATAACGACTCTCTCATCGTCAGTGGAATGGTGTTGCAAAACCATAAAGACTTATTAGGTTTCATTGCTTTTGGTGAGGTTTCGCCAAATATTGACTCTCCCAAACTATACGATTACTAATTTCGCCTTTATCTTCCTATTTCCTACTTTCCCCCAAGCTAATTTGGCTTGGTAAATATACTTCTACCATTTCATTTAACTTTCCCTACGCTTATATTTCACAACAAATACGAGTTGAGTTTCCTTGTTATCGTATGTATCATGTCACTCCATGGGCGCGCACATTGTTAATGGTCCCATCGAACATAGGTACAATTACTAGTCCTAAAGTAGTGAAGCGAAGATACTGACCAAGCCATTGTTAATCCACTCGCGATAAAATCGAGCAAATACAAAACATATATTTCATTCATTCAAGCGTGGATAATTTATTGGTGTCTCGATGGCTATCTGCTTTCTCCCCAGTACCACCACCACCACCTATTACCCAGCGTCATCAGTGTCTGTCACCAAAGCGAAATGAAATACGGAGCACTTGTAGTTGTATCCGTGGAACTCGGACAATGAGGAAAGTCCAATGAAAGAAAGGATGATATGAGATAGGTATAATACGATAGCCAAAATCTACAGAAAAAAATGGCCAACATGGAACATAATGATAGTACATTGAATTGCTTTCTCTCGTTTTTTGTTACTGTGTTGTTGGCTACATTGTGCACCTTATCCCCATTCATGATGGTTCATAGTTTATCCATCGTTTCCTGATTTTCCCATCGATTCAGTAGCTTCTTTACTTAGCTCCGCGAGGAATAGGAAGGAAGTGAAAGCAGGAAATGATAAGTTATGACAAGGAGACAGCTGTGGAGGTCTCAAAAAATGGCTTTCGAAAACAGTTCTGCCTTTTCCCCCAAATATTTCTAGCGCACTTCCAGAAACGCTAAAGCTACATGAGTGGACGCATGAATGGGTCCAATATAATAGTATTCAGTATCTATCTGGTAAAGATACTACTTTCTCCATATCATACTTGCTTTACAAAATGCAAGCTATAAATAAATTCATATTTCATATTCATATGCATGAACCAGCTAGAGATACTTTCCATTCCATGATCTTTGTTAAGTATCCTTAGACTATCCAGACAGATCTAATGGTAAAAATGGAAAAAGAAATGGAATGAAAGGAAAGTATATAGCTTTCACATGTAAGGAAACATAACATATTTATATTTCAGCATGCACATTTCATCTTCAATTTCAATGCAAAGAAAAAAAATTGTTCAGAGTTAAGTATTTTTGGGAGCAGAGCAAAGCAAGTCCATTTTAAAACTTCATAATATATGCCTATATATAGTCACTCAATAACAGGCTTTGCACTTTAATCTATTAAACTTAATAATGCTCCTCCCCCCTCCAAAAATAATAATATTATGCATTATAATGTGTTTGGGGGATATTTTGTAACATCTGCTCTTACTACGATTTCCCCTTCACCAGCCTCCCCTGGAATACAAATAAGCGGGCGTCTGTTTACTCGATAAACAAATAGTGCGAGTGTCAGTACCCGAAGCCCGGAGAAAGAAAGAAAGAAAAAAAAAAACGTCGAGTTGGCTGAAGGGCTCTTCCATCCCAAACAACTCCAAGCTCATATATACTAAAGGGCCTAGCCAAAAGCTCTCCTCTTCCAAAGAACTCGGTTGGTTTGGAATGAATATAGGTCTATAATATACCCCACCTATATGAAACGAAATCGATGCTGTATCCATTTCACATTAGATATGTTCATAATAATGCTCCGAGAAATGCACGACGCTGGTTGGGTTTAGTCTACTTTCCCTTTTCATATTCCATTCCCTAAAATTTTCACCTTCACCATATAAATATGTGGAGAAAGCACCAGCACAGGCACAGAAGTGCACATGTGCTGCTGGAGAAAGGTTACGCTGATTATATTGTGTGTGTCTGACAACAGCCAGGCCTGCATGAACCAGCAGGATATGGCTCTGGCTCTGGCTGGGAGTTTTTAAGCATGAACTAAAGGGAAAGTTGTGGAAAAGGGATTTCTTTCATTTCTTCTCTGGGTTTATTTTTCAGCGCTCTCCAGCCCATTTCTTTGGGAGTCCTTTAGAAGGGAACAACATATATAACGATCCCTTTTTTTCACCGCTATAACTGTCGTAGTTTAAGAACTGTTCTTTCTCTTCCTGAACGAACTTTCTCCACGAAATATCCATATAATATGAAAAATCTAACTAAGAATAAAAAAGTAATATGGAAGTGGTATGAATTAAATATAGTGAAAGTATAAAGAAAGTAACAAGGAGGAATCTAAAGAAAGTAAAAGCTGCTTACATGGTATGCATAGGTATACACCCGATACCCATACATATCAGATATAAGTATGTAGAGAATTAAGAAAGGGAAAGCAGAGAGGAGAGGAGAAAAAAAGGAATGAGAAAAACCAAGACTTTCACTTTTTCCTCTCAGTTGTCAGTGAGATAGGGCATTACGTAGTCGTGCTGCTTGCCAGCTCTCTCCTCAGCTCTCTCTCGGTCTCGGTGAGTTACTTGCCTGGAGTCATGTGCTTGGAGACTCTATTACTCCTTCGGACTTGTGGAGATTCTTGAGCTGATTTCTGGAGCCATTTCTATTCTATTCTATTTCGTCTTTTATGTTCCTTCACAGAAAAGGAAAGTTATTTACCAGTGGAATAAATACGTTTGGTTTTATGGTGTATGTATGTGAATACCTAGCATGGGGCTTTAAAAAGGATTTTTTTTCGAAGATAAAGAATAAAAAAAAGTCCAAGAAGTGGAACGAACAATGAGACAATTGTGACATAGTACCAAAAAAGTACATACCAGTACGGAATCCGATCAATTGAAGGTTTATAAAAAAATTCTCCCTTTTTATATTTCTTTCCAGGAAAAAGGAAAAGTGCAGTGGAATTACTGGAGGAAACAAAAGGCTTCTATGTTAAGACGGAAAGTGTGCTAGATGCTAAGCAAGAGTTGAAAAATGCGGATCATTTACACGTTCGTTCCCCCACACTAGACGTGCCCACGATGTTGAGATCTCCTGCACCCCCCATTATAAATGGAGGTGGTCCCTTCCCCTACTCCATGTGCTTGACTTGTCCCCCTTATCCCCATCAACATTTTGAGCATTTCGATCATTACCAAATCCATCAAAATGCTCATAACCATCACTTATCCCAAGGGTCCCTTCACCAGCAGCAGCATCATTTGAATGCCCCATTGGGAGGG
This sequence comes from Pseudosinella alba, assembly GCA_034700485.1. Taxonomy (NCBI): domain Eukaryota; kingdom Metazoa; phylum Arthropoda; class Collembola; order Entomobryomorpha; family Entomobryidae; genus Pseudosinella; species Pseudosinella alba. The sequence goes on from JAQIXQ010000002.1 coordinate 13,586, forward strand.
GGGAATAGCAGTGGACCCCCATCCGTGGAGTCGGGAGGCACTGCCTCAACTGGGTCAACTGGGGGTGGGGTGGTGACTGCCATAACCACCTTGGGCAGGAGTGGGAAGCAGCATCATCAGCATTCCCATAATCATCATCATCACCATCACCATCATCAAAATGGGAGTCACCACCACACCAAATCTCATCGGAGCAGCAGCACCGGAAGTAGTGGGAGCCGGCATCTCCAAGAGAATGCCCTCCTCTCCTCAGCACTTTTCTTTGAGCCCAACTTTGGGAGTTTGACAAAGACTAACACGATTGGAAGGACGAAGAGATCAGTGCAGCCACCTGGAAGTTTGCCTGTGCCCAAGCAGACCCTGAGTCAATTAAAAAAGGATAGTCATAATGTGCTGGCATCACTTCTCCCCGGAATGTCATTTACTCTCCCAGCTCAATCTAGACAAACACATCAGCATCCCCACCACCAACATCATCATCAGCAACATCATCAGCAGCAGCAGCAACATCATAACCCTCATCATCGCCAATTTCTACTTCAGCAGCAGCAAGCAGCCCTAGCATCATTAAGTAATAGCTCTAGTGGAGCACTTTCACTGCCATCTGCGTCGAGTGTTGCCACCACTGTAACTAATAATCCCATTTTCGCAACATCCACCTTAAACAGTACGGCCGCTAATGGACTGAAAAGTAGTGGGGGAAGTGGTGCCAATGGGCCTAGCACTGTTGTTGCTTCCTCCACAACCTTGGATAAGCATTCCTCCTTGGTATCAACCAGTAATGGGGGTTTGGCTCTTGTAATTACGACTTCCACTTCGTCTCCTGCTCAACAAAAGACCAGTGCTAGCTCCCTCGGCCAACTGAGCAGCTCGATGGCTCCCAATGTCAAAGGGAGTAATCATGGTAAGTAGATTTCCAAGTTATTTTTATTTGTCTTTTACTTTCTCCCTTCCCTCTCCATTTCTCCCGATATATATTTTGGTTTGAAAGTTGTCTGCTCAGAAGTGCAGAGAATGAACATTGAGCATGAAGGGGGAGAGAAAGCTTTCTCCGTTATATAATGACAATGACACAAGCAGAACTAGTATGACCCCATCCACAGCAGCACACACGTGGAACCCTAATGCCTTTTGTATACACAACTTTCACATTTTTACGGCTCAATTCATTTAGCTCGCTGGACGTGAAATGGCTTTCGGATTAAGAGAGTCGGTTGATGGCATGGCATGCCCGTGTGTATATTCTTTATCGACATCACTTATCATTTATCTATCCAATTGATAGTCAGTTCACAAATTCCTTTCCCATGTCCCCTGTGTCCTTTACTATTGTGCATACCTACTCTAAACTAACGACCACAATTAGTACAATAATAGAAGATAAAAAGAAATTTCTCAAGTGAACATTTATACATTCGGTTCCATCAACATTGCATAAATCTTCATTTTCTGGAGGAAGTCTTAATTAAATCCATGGCTCAAATAGGAATGTATTGACTGCACGCGGTCTAACCGACAGTTTCTTTCCCAATTTTATGGAATATTTTTGTTTTTCTAGCAGTCCATGAGACCATGAGCAAATTGATCAATAATTTACTTTTTAATAAAAAATTCAGTTCCAATTTCCAAACACGTTGAACAATAAACGGCAGCCTCCGGGACTACAGGTAAAACATAAAACGAGATACAGTGAAAGTTGCTAGATGATTTTTTGGAGAAAGTGGCGATAGTCAGGCACAAGACATAAGGCATATTATCGGAGCTCCTCTATTTTCCCTTCACCTAACCAAAATTCGGATTGATAAGTATGCATGTACACGCTCAACCCATTTCTTTTAGAGGATAGTCATTACGTTTTCTCGTTGTTGTTGCATTCAGCTCTCGGATAGCTCATACTCAGCTAAAAATTGCATTTCACGGATGAATCCGCCCCAAGATTATATAGTAGTATGAGTCTCATTGTATGACTAACCCCGGAGCAATAAATGTAAAGCCAAAAAATGCTACGTGTAATTCTTAAATGAAAAGGTTAAGGTTGAGCCCTTGGCTGTTTTTCTTAGATCCTATTATATATCTTTGTAGGACTCCCTCCATCCAGTAAAGTACAACTATGTATATTTTTCCTTCCTGAAGTCTCCTCACGTAATGTAGTAAAAGTAAAACTTATTTTCTTCTGTCAAGTACACTCAAACCATTCATTCGACATGTATAGAAAGAAAATGCCTTAAACATCTATTACATACACGGTCTTGCATGTTCTAATGGAAAGGTTTCTTTTTGGATTCAACATTTTATCTTAAAATAGGTTATATTCGAGCATGACAAAAATAAAAGACTGGAATGGATGATTCTGGGAAATAATTTGTATGAGCTGTTGTCACCGAATGGAGATCTTTTGATTGGGAAATAATTTAATTGTACAAAGTATAGATTGGCCATTTTAAAACATTAAAAATGAGATTGCATCCAAGTTCATTGTTGGCCAAACCAACGTAAAATAATTCTTGCAATTTTGTGCAATATGTCCACATTTTATTTTGCCAATTTGAAGAGATAAGGAAGGATAAGGGATCCTCTGTACTGTGTACTATAGAAAACTATGTTGGGCATAGTCATAATGTCCTCATAACCGTCGAGTTAAATGAAGTCATTTTAAAGTTGATTGCCACATTTTCTACTCCAACCCACGCGGCTTGCATTGTACTTAAATTACGAATTAGGCCATACCCGTCCCAGTGAAACAAAATTTCATCTATTGAAAGTGGGACGTTCTGCTTTCAGTTTGACCATGATGCGATGATATGATGACGATGAAGGACGTGAGATCACTTGAAACTTGAAACCTTTTCTGCTAAACAAACTGTTTGTGAAGCACTAAACATACATGATTATTTTAAAACGGCCCCATGCCATATTCTATTCCCATCAAGTCAAGAAGGGAAGAGAGGAAGGATCAGCAATAAACAGACATGTACATACTCTCATCTCATCCTCAGATCAGAGTAGCAATCATACAGTTTGATAGCAATTACGATGATTGCTCATTCCCTTTGAATTCCCGGTTATAAAAAAGTAGTAAAAGCCATGTCCTCAGAAGAAGAAAGCCCTCCTTACACTAGACAAATGCATTTAAGGGATAAATGAAAATGAACAATATTAGACAAAGTGAGGATCGGAACAGAACTGTGCTTAACGTATTGCATTGCATGGTCTTATGGAAAACTCATAAAGTTTTATATCCAACTTTGGATGTAATGGGTGGAGCCGACCATGCCATGTTACTACAATCCGTGTAGTAAAAGTTTTTTCATTTGTGTGACGATGAGAAATAGTTAAATATTTTGTCATTTGTTAGGATTAGCCTTACTCGAATAAAAGTTTTTTTGTTTTTATTTTTCTTTTAAGCAAGAAAAAACTCCCAAGCTGTAAACTTTTCTCATGTAGTTCCGATCCTCCCGACAAAGGACTAAAAGGGGATGTGGAGTGGAGTGTGCTATTTACTTACTCTTGTTGTGAAGAGAAAAGATTTCTCTCTAGATTTCTAGAGATGATCATTGCGGAATTACGCATACACGACAGAATCCGACATAAGTTACTATATACTTTCCTCCACGATCGTGGAGCGAAAGTATTCTCCTCTCCCAAACAAAAATGAAAAGCTTATTGCTTCCATAAGTACGTGTTCACTGCTGACGTAGTAGAATATTCCAAAAATATACCCACGAAGAGAAAAATATTACTAAGAATTTTGGGATTTTTTACTTTTTTGAATTGAATTTCTTTTTAGTTCTTTTGGTAATCTTGCGTAAGCATCCATCCCTCAACTCAATCCTACACGGAAGCTTAGCCTAGGATATGCTGTAAAATAAAATTAAAGAATGGAGTAAGCGGAAGTAGCTACTCTTTTACTGTTTTTCTGGAGAAACTACTTCCAGAGGATCATGATGATAATGATGAACGAACATCATTTTGATAATTTTTCCTAATATAGGAACTGTGGCGTAAGTATGTCTATCAAATACAAAACCAACCTACGCAATAATAGAAATGGGCATTATTTTTTGATTAATTTTAAAAATTGGGATATGAACTGAAAAGTTTGAATTTTTCTATTCCTTTGTCCTGTTCTTAAAAAATACAGTCAATTGCAGAAATACCAGCATGACATTCAGTCCTCGTGATATGCCGTTCAAATAGTTTCACTTTGATGAGCATGCTCAATTCGTAACATATATGAAAGCATAAATAATATTGCAAAAAACTTCATTTCTGGCCCCCATGACCTTTTAAACAAATAGTTCAACTGTTAAACAATTTATTTCTTGAGTTTCACTATTAAGCACAAATACTGGTACTATTCAACTTTGCATTGTTTGCATTTCCAATTTTCAACAGAAAACTTTCTTTTACTGATGATGAGACCCAGGTCAGTTTACTTTACTTTCGTAAATGGTTTGAAAACGTCAAAAAGTTCAAAAGTTCACCTGTCCTGTCCTAATCTCATGCGAGATCAGCATTTCGCAGCATTGCAATAAAAGCAGAAATGATGACGATTATACGATGAGCAGCGAGCCGAAATTGCTGTATCATTTTTGGCATTTTATTGTGAAATGATTTCTCGCATTTTAGATAGTGGTACCCACATAAACTTGAATAGTTACGCCATTTCTACAATGACGGTTGACATCATACTGACTTGCGAATTTATTATGGCTATGCTGAAACAATCAAAATCTTGACTTGATCACATTAAAAATGACGTTAGACACATTTTGGTGAAGGCCCTCATCTATTCCCATCGTCAATGGGCAACAATCGACCAGACCAAGCTGTGCAAACTTAACATGACATCATAAAAACCAGGACGATGTTGATTGATTGCTTCATTATATTGCACATGTACATTACATACTAACTTCGTTTACAAATATATGACCAAGTTAAGAAGGTGGCTATGAAGTGGCCGCCGGTGGGATTGTTGGTTAATGGCAAGTTTCCTTTTTCAGAATTATAAAATATCAGTACAATCATAATCTTCTCATATCTGTCCTTAGCTTACGGAATGAATATGGTGATCCCGTAAATTATAGCAATAGATAATGCACAACGTGTAATATAATAATTCAGATAGGTGCTTAATTGTTAGTTATTGCCATTACATAATAATAAAGGAGTAAACAGCATGTATTATGGCAAGGTAGGAGTTGTCCATTGTCCTATTGTAGCATCATTTTCATTGTAGGTAACCATTTATATATCATGTCATATCAAATCAGAATATGTGTTCATATTTGTTTTGGACTTGCTGGTTACGGGGATTATACAGTCCACCACAAACATACTTCATATTTGGCCATTGCCTACTCAAGTCAAGTGAATAAACCCACGATCGGAATTGAAAGGAAAGCACAATTTAAGAAGGCAACAAAGCCATGTTGACGTTTTCTTGAAGGGAAGAATAAAAGACCATTATTGTGGTCTTCACTTTTATGGGTTATGGCATTTGAAAACATTTTTCGTTCGTGAAATGTAGATCATGATCAGATCATATACGAAACCAAAAAACGATGGGATTCTGCAATCATCATCTTTGCATTGTAATCTTCTTTCCTTTAAGATATGGCATATATGAAAGATGTCGAGAATGGAGATATGGTTATGGCTTCAGGCAAACCAGAACCAGACTCAATTGAATTTTTTGATCTTGTCTTGTCCTCTCTCCGTAATATTGTTATTACAGAAAATAGATAGAGATAGACAGAATAACATTTTTTGGTTTGTGGCTTTTTTCGACAGATCAGATCGATAGAAAACCGATTGAAATCAGCACATGCGGACGAATACGTACTTGAACGAGTATGAAATGAACTAAAATATTCTATATAAACCGTTTCTTATTCTGATTCTGGTCATCCACCATTTTCAGCTCACGTATCAAATCGCTTTCCATTTTTGTTGAATACCAAAAATACCAAATGCTTCAAAAATACAAATAGAGATTATCAGATAATGATACAGATACTAACAGTTTATGTAGGTATGCCCATTTGGGTCTAGTTAAAATTGCGCAAGATGAAGACCATGGCATATGGTCATTCATGATATTGATGATAGTGTCCAGCTCAAAGAAAGAAGAATATAAATATAGAATGGACATGTACAGGTAACTGATATGACAAGTTGCACGTTGAGACAAGTGCAGATTTCCAAATATTATCACATGTGGTCATCGTCATCTCCATCAATCTTCTTCCTTTTTCTTCATCATGATCGGCACCAACGGGTTTCCTTTTTTCTAATAAAAGCTGTCGAAAGAAATCCAAAGCTCGAAAAGATTTAGCAACAAACTGACTGAAGGAAATAAATGAGTTTGTAATTATTTTTGTATTCAGAGGTTATTACTTATCAAATCAACTTATCGGATCTCTGGGCTTGGGGATGTGGATGGGGATGAACCAATATATCTTATATAAGTTGAATGAATTGGCTTGTCACTGACAGAGATTTAGCGTTTTGAGACATGTGCAGAAAAATCCATCCCTTGATGATGATCATATCATGAGCAATAGGAAAAGGGAGAGTAAGTGCAAGTATTTTTACTACATTGTCTTTGTCTACCTATGTGGTTTGGTTGGTTTGGTTTTCAATAAGAGGAAGAAGTGCCATTATGCCATTGGCAAGGAGCAGGACAGGTTTTTTCGTAATGCATTATTTACGGCTTACCATAATATCATCGATCCACAACAGTGATTATCAATTACCGGATTGAACTAAAGAGAAAGGAAAGTTTTTCATGTAGGTATGAACTATGAACATTGTATATATTCAAATGAGAATGTCTGCAGATTGCAGAATAAGAAGATTAAATTAACTTTAGTTAGTAAATAGCATTAGCAAAAATTTTCATCTGGTCTCTGGTCTGGCCTGATCTGGTCACAGAAAGTTGCAAACTTACTAGCAAGCAGGGAGTCAGTCACAGTCAGAGACAATCCGATAAATCTAAATCTACCTAAATGAACAAAACTTTTATTATTAAGTTGGAAAACGGTAAGTGAAATTCGCAATATGATATGCACAGAAGTAAACTTTTTAGTTGGCAAAATAAATCACGTTACTCTGTCCAAAGTTAGAATAGAATTTACAATTTGCAAATTACATTTTGAATTTTGCAGCGAGTATAAATAACACCCAATCCGGAACAGGCAAGAAAAGTTATGCAGTTATGCAAACACATTAAATGCAATTTAAACTCTCATCTCATGTCATAGGGCATTGACATTAGCGTGCCTTATCATCTCATCTTCGCTGCAGAGAGATGCATAATATACGGTCAACTCAACGCTCAGCGTTTATTGCTACTCTTAAATATTATATGCCATTCGTGAATGATTAGGCTATTAAGGCATGTTGCATTAACATTTTAACTCTATCCGGATGGTTGTTGCCGAAGGATAATAATAATCACTTTTGAGGATCATATCATATTTCGCTTCTATTCATGAACTGAACTGAAGTGATATACGTAGTTGGGTGGATGGAATTGATGGGAACGATATTTATTACGCAAGCAAGTATGAATTCAATCATGATAATCCGTGTTGATGATGCTTTAGCCAAAATCTAAAAAAAAAATGCTTGTTTGTGAATTGTGAGTAATGATAACAAGCTTTAGTGTTGGGGTTGTTGTTGGTCGACGGATGTGCCGTGATATCATATGCAAATTTTATTGTTTGCCACACATGCCCATAAAACCAAAAGATCATTAATATCCGCGTACCCGACACCATACCATCCACCATCACACAACTTCAATCAAGGTTGAGGTTGGTTATTGCTGCCTTGCCTAATGTTCTAAAGCAAGCATATATAAAATTCAAAGTTAAAAACAATCCTTCCTTTATAAGATAAGCCAACAACAATTTCATAACGTCATAGTCAAAATTGAACTCAAGTGAGTAATGTGGAAATGTTGCTTGAAGTGATTTTATTTCATTTTTCACTGCTCCTTTTTCGAATGAGTTTTTTGCATGACAAAAGGGAAGATGCCTTTTGGAGTGTGTTTTTTAGCATTTAGAGTTTAGAGATCATTTGTCTTTCTGTCTTTGAAAGGGAGGAATAAACGTAAATAAAGGTAAAAGCTAGTTATAGACCCATATATATCGTGTCCTTTCTTGCATGTATCGTTTTACTAATTTGTGGGCTAGCAAAAAGGACAAGGATGTATGTACATAGTTTATATTATGAATCTGATGGTGGTGGTCGGTCAGTGTGGGTTATTCCAGGTCAACTTTAACTATATGACTAGTTTGGGTTAAGTACATAAGATTAATGAGCAAACTGGCCAATTTTGAATTTGATGTATAATTTTTGAAATTTATACCCAGACCCACATATCACCCTAGCTGAATATGATGATGATTATAATGTCTTTTATATGCTTCATAAAAATTGCTATATGAAGTAAGTAAAAAACAATACAGCAGATTCGACAAAACCCAGTTGATTACAATTTAACGAGGCTATATGTATCATCTATGCTGCTATATCATCCACAAAATTAAGCTCATTTAAAGTAAACTAAAATGCAATCATAGCGAACTTTCGTGGCTGGATTTATAGGCTGTCATGGGGTCAAAACAAGCAGCGGAACCCACCGAAAACAACAAAATAATGACATTAATGACCACGCAGCACACAGGCCTGGTTTATAGAACTCAATTATATTTGGGAGTCTCTGCTCCTGCAATAAAATACAACAGTTTTGCATATGAGTGGCGAGGCGAGTTCATTATTCCCCCATTTGTATTGTCGCCCATATAATAATAGTTCTATTGTTGAGGACTTTCCTCTTCCGGTTTTCATTTATCTGAATGTATTTATTTATATACATGCATTTGTAATCAACAAGCTCTGCTCTGAAGCGATTTAACGCATTAAGACTGGACTGAACCTATGTATTGGTTAGTGCGTGATCAATTCAAGAGTTCATTTCACGATGACAGTGACAGTTCAATATTTTTGGGAACAAAGGTCACACGCATGTTCATTTACCAACATCAGCCATGAACATAAGACATAAAGTTTCAAAATAAATTAATTTAGGATTTTTGGTAAAAATAAATTCTGGCCTGGATAACAGAGTTACTACGGTCAGTGGTCAACGCACCGTACGACGGTCACGTAGTCACGTAGAACATAGAACCGTATCATTGTACTTTTGCGTATGGCTTAAAACAGGAATGAATACCTACATTAAAAGGGAAGATATAGCATGGCTTACACTTCACAATTCCCCTAGTGCCTCTCTGACGTAGGATTGCATTTGCTAGATCTAAAGTAATGCTGTGCATGTTTCTGCCAGTACGGAAATGCTCACTTCCGGTGCATAGCTCCTATAGCTTCCCATCCCCCTCTTAAATCTATTTGGACTATGGGCAGTAGAAAACAGGCCAGAATTGGGGAAAACTTTTATAAATCATGTTTGAGTTGAGTAAATAGTTAATATATTTACTCGCAGCTCCATTTAAATCTTGTCATTTCCTATTTCCATATCCCTTGATGATGATATGAAGAATCAGACCATGCCAAATTGTGCCGTAGAAAACACATTTCAACTCAATTATGCGTATATGCCCAAATTCCAAAATATATATTATGCTACACTTGTTAACGGGAAATGATTCTGCAAATAAATTATCGTCCAATTGCATATGTCATTTCCATTTTTTAATCCAATCATTTTTGTTATTTTGAAATCAACAGGAATTGGTCACCACCGAGAAAGAAATGCGGATGACGATAGCCCCCCACCCCTGCCTCCAAAAAGTCCTCGAATAACATCCAAACCCGCGCGTCCACACGACTTCCCCCAACAACTACAACTTTCAGTGGTAGACCCTTCCATAGAGTCCGCAGCAAAAACTGGAGGAGGAGGAGGAGGAAATGGCTCAAACATGGTTCCGCCACCGCCGCCACGTCGGCAAAGTCAAAAGGATTCGCAGGCAAAATATTTGCGACTGTTGCAGGAACAGTCAGCAAACAAGCTGCCACATTCGGTTATAGATCCAGGTCAATCCATGACCCTCCCATCCCCCATCTTGCCTCCAACGCCACCTCCAGACGTGGTAATGGAATCCCCAATGTCAGATAGCGGGCCTATCATAAGTCCACCACCAGCATTTTCAACCCCGGTCACGCCCATGATTGACAGGCAAAATTCAACTACGTCAGATAAATCTGGTGGAGGGGGAAAGATCGTTTCAACGGGAGCGTCTACTGCCGCAACCAATTCAATCAACAATAACCATTCGAACGGAACTGGCCGGCTCAGAAGTCTAAGTCAATCCACGAGTCATTACCATAACATTACGGGATTTTCTTTGGCCAATACAACCGTTCCTGTTTCCACAATGAATGGTGGACCTCCAGTGAATAGCAATGCTCCAACTTCCAAGCCCCCTCATTCTCATTCTCAACAAAAGTCTCAACAACAACAACAACAGCAACAACATAATCATTACCATGTCCCATTATCGGGAACTGTTTCAATGTCCGCAATTTCTTCTGTCAGCGGCAAGACAGGGAAGCCAAGGAACAATAAATCCATCCCCGATCTATCATCCGGTGACACTACCTTACGGTATTCACCAATGTCCAGATCTCGCTCCAATTCCAGTCCCATGTCTCCAGAGGAATCTATCCCAGCCTCGAGTCCGGACGATGATGATGACCCCGATGAGGATCCCACTTCATCATCCTTGGCTGACAACGGCCATGATGGGGACGATGATTGCAGTGAGAAGGCACAGACAAGCTCCATGTCACCCAAGATACTTGCCCAAGGAATAATGGCACGCAGGAACAGCGCAAAATTTCTCTCCCATTATGCCCAGCCCCAACCACAACATCCACAACAATCGGCCACGCTGCCAAAGAAAGTCACTCTAATCCCAAAATCTGTCACGGAAAACTTTCTCTATAAAGTGGGGAGCAATGGGGCGGGGAACGTGATCGTGGAAAATGATACCATTAAAACTTCGTCTATTGCTGCTCAAACGGATGGGAAACAGCAACCCAGACCTAGAAACACACCGGAAGGTACATACTAAAGAAATATTTCCCATTGTATACTTTTGCGATTTCATACGGCATGCAAAATTGCATATGCATTTCAATCCTTTTAATGGAGAAAGCATAAACATAATGTAGATGGGAACTGCACCGTTCTAACGCTTAAGACTCGATCACATCTCATATTGCATCATCATTATGTAGATCTCCATCCAAGAGAAAGCAATTCGGCAGATTCGTATGTCACGTCACGTCAAGTTATAATCAAACAGCAACTTTCCTATTCATACTTTCTCCTGAAAAGGTCAAGTGACTATGCCAGTCAATCTTGAGCCCACTTTCATCTGCATAATTGAAAGCCAAGTTAAATTTAGAAACTGAAGGAAGTGGAAGTCTTCCTTTCCACTTCATCGGGAATCGCATCACATCACAAGACATGGTTTCCTCTCTGTGACGCAAGCTAAGACAACAAGCAAGGTGCCAGAGAAATACTTATCGAGTTACTATTAATAAACGGTGGGGTTCCCCACTCCAAGGAAAGAGTCTGGTCCCCTTTGGCCTTAAAAATTTCTCGCTTGAGCATCCTACAAAATAGACAAAGGACATATAGCCAGGACGTCATAGGTTTAAAACGGTGGATGTGGATACAGATCATTGACGTCATCATTTATGCAACGCGAACGATACATATAAGTATGATATAAGCCATGCATATAGTTACCACTTTGAGAGCACTTTATGCTGTAGATGAGCTTTCACTTGTTTTTGAAATGTACAGACAGGACTTCATTCAACCCTGACGGTGCTCGGCTATTATTATTTTTTGATGGAGCGAACAGAACAGGAACTATAATGTATTGAGCATGAATAAAATAATGACCTAAAAATTTGATGCGATCCTTCACTTTTGACGGTTGAGATGGCTTGACTTGACTTCTATTCTAGTGAAAGAGATAGAGACAGGAAGCCATATAACTTGACGTGCATAGATCGGGAGAAAGCTAATCTAAAGAAAGTATCGTGACAGTGGAAAAAGTACAAGGGCCCTTTTCGCCAAGCCAGACGTCTTGAGATTCATAGTGCAAACAAACACGTCTGCCTCCATTATGGGACATGCAGTTTTCTTCGAAAATCAAAGAGAAAGGTCAAAAGTAACTCTTCAAACTACTGACATGACAAGGTTGTTGTTGATTCAGGTTCAGATATGTCTCACTTTCATAGTTTTTTTTAGCATAATGCAAGCTACATCTTATTATGTCTGGTAGAATGCTGTCAACATTTTCTCTGGAGTTGACTTGACTGTAAAATCATGATCATCGCGGATCAGTAACTTTTAATATTTCGAGAATGGAGATTGCATTTGGCTAGCATAGGCTTGGAAAGTGTATTTTTTAAGTATGGAATATTCTTTGCATACATTTTCACGCACGTGCTATTCCACCATTATGAGGACTAAGCAGACTGGAATAGAGATAATCGTTATTCTTAATCGATTTTTGTTCATTTTTTTCTCTTTCTCACAGCTCCATCCCCAGCTCGTAGACCCATTCTCCGGTCAAAATCGGATCTGAGCCATCGTTACGCTAAGGTGGAGAAAAGTGGAGCTTCTGGATTTACATTAGTCCACGTCGACCTTGGCTTGCCCCCTCCATTACCCATGCACAACTCAGTCTCGACAAACGACTTCTCGATAAACGCAACTACGTCAACGACTACCAGTGGGATGTTGGGCGGCGGAAATCACAAGACAAGCCATCACCATCATCATCAGCAACAACAGCACCATATTTACCAAGTCCCGACGAACGTCACTTCGAGAACCTTGCCATCCGCCTCATCAGCCCATGCTCATGCTTCCCATTATCACGAGCCCCATAATAATCTCCACCTGTCAGAGGGGAAACGGGCAACCAAGAGTGCCGGGGACTTGGAAAAATTCTTTGACATGTTGGGTCTCGACAATACCCCGGCGCCAGCAGTACCACCCTCCTGTCCCCTAAATGAAATCAAGGACGGAGCCTCCAAAGCCAAAGCTGGAGGGGGGAGTGAATCCCCAGTCTTCTTCTCCAGTGTCAGCTCCGTGGACTCCGCTCCTCGGCGGAGTGGGAGTGCGGACAGTGAGGACTCTCCCTTGGATGACAAGCATGGCTCAAGGACGGTCGGTTATGGAAAATTTGGAGTTGTTGGAGGTCCCACAATTACTGTTCAACATGGGGAGCCCTCCATCGTGGAGAGGAATGCGAGGGTTATTAAATGGCTGTTCAATTGTCGGAAGGCCTTGGAGCGTAGATGATCACTCTGTTTACCTGGCTGTCCTTTCCAATATTATCAGTATTACACAACCAAACGATAAGAAGAAAAAATACTTTGTGGGGGTCGACGTTGTCGGGGGAGGGGGCTCTCGCTCGCATTTAATTGACTCATCATCACTTTATCGGAATTTACTTATATAAAGATATTATATAATACCTTTGAAGGATATTTGGGCAAAAACATGCTTATTCAAGAGGGAGTTTCGGACAAAACAGAAAGTATTCAGGAAAGGATAGACCAGGCAGTTCATGTATGTATGTAAATATAATTATGATACGTTTCTTGATTCCTTTTGCGAAAAAAAAATCACCTTGTCTTAATACATGTCTTCAGATCAAATTACATAACCATACATAAGTAGTAGGTAGATAGAGATCATGTAGGATTTTGCTTTCTAATTCTTCTAACCAAAGTTTACAGAGAAACGACTTTTTTACAGCTCACTTTAGCTTACGACGTGGTGGACGAGAGGGTTACGGTTTTAACTGGGCGTTTAAAGTAGAACGTAAATTATCTTAGTATTAAACGATCAGATCATCAAATCAACGTAAACTCAATTCTCTGACAATAAAGCTCATCCGCATTTGTTCTCTCAATTTCTCAGACTTACACACGATTAATACGTAAAAGAAAAATATTATGGTATTTATGGATTTTGTTGGAGGGATTACGCAAAGCTAAATACTATGATTCTGAAATTGGATTGATGATGATTGGCATGCCTATAATATTCTACTCACAGTTCACACCCCACAACTCAAACTCAACTAAACAGATTAAACATGATACTTTATACGGATTAAGGTTAGCCCTTAGTGGGATGATCGGGAGGGGAGGGAAGAAACATTTTGATCTTTAGCTATTAAAGGGAATTTAGGTAATGTAATGATGATAATGATGGTTCTTATTGTAAGAATATTATCTAATCAAAACATTATGAGCACAAATATTACATTATGTAGCTAGAAACACATTTTGATATGAAATAAATATCTTCGAATCTGTCTATCATACCATAATATTATAGAAAAAAATTGTACCAAAATTCTTCAAGTTACCAATTTGGTAGTGTTCAAGTTCAACTATCAGCCATTACAAAATATTAAATATAATACGGATAATTAACCACATAAATGACTAGGTGTTAGGTTGAAATTAAACACTAGTTCAAAATTACTCGTTAAAGTTCGAAAAATTCACTCCCTCAATTATGATATTTAAACATACCGAACTCTGAGAACTGTATAAATTGCATGTATACTGCTTCTGCTACCTTTCATGAATATGATTAGTTTGGCTCGAGTGGTAAATTAATGAATAGGCATAAAATAATATTGAGAAAGTAACTCTTAATTCGACAACCGGCAAATACTACGAATAACGATTTCCAATTTCGAGCAAAATGCTACCAAATGGTTTAATACAAATAATGATGTGTGTATATGTATAATCCCCTCATGACAGTTTTAATTCATAATATAAGATTCATGAATTTATGAACTTTCCCCAGCGAAAATGTTTTCTTTGCTACGGGTTAGGTTAGACTTGTACATACCGACAGACTACAGATACTAATATTAAGGTAATCCTTAACATTTTTCAAAAACGATGATATAAAAGCTAAATACTACATACTTCACAGCCATTATGCAATTAATTAAGGTAGACGGTCGATCTAGAACTATACAGATCGAATAGGTTCATTTTGAAGAAGATATTGGATACATTTAAGAATCTACTATTAAGACATTAATTAGGATAATGATATGAGTTGGGGAGTAGGAGGACGTATAAAAGTCCATTCCGAAGTAAATATTAAACGAGTACTTATTAATTACATGTATAATTACTTATTAATTACTAAAACCACCTATTCTATACCCAGTTTAATGTTACATTTAGCTCCACAGAAAGTCCGAAACGGTGCGACGATAGCTAGTCATACAAATAGATTGATAGTACAGTTTACATAAACAAGCGAATGAAATGTAAGTTTAAGATAAGCAATTAATGAATGAATACGCCTCAGCGTGTGATTAAATGAGTTTTGAGTAGGTGGAACAAACACGACTGGAAGATAACTGGAAGTAGTTAACTGTTGTGATTGCTATGATTGTAGAATTTAGAATGGTCATGAACATGAATATAATTATGATGATGATAATGATGATAGATTGGAAAAGGAAACTGTGAGAGTTTTTGATTTCTGTTGATATTTGATAGTCGATGACAGTAGTCGTTTTAGTTCTTGTTTCAAATAATGTTTTTTAGACAATTATTTCTTAATATGTATCCTGAACTAAATTAAGTCTTAATTACTTTCTTTAACCTAATTCTGTACAGGTAATTCCGGAAATTTCATATTATTTCCGACATTTTTTAGTTAGGAATGGGTCATGCAAGCAAGAGATTGGAAATAACTACTTTCACTTCTGAACTTGCTTCTGCTTAGAAAGATGAACATGTGCGGTGATACAATGTGTGTGAAAGAAACTATAGTCAAAAATGAATCTGGAATGAAAATGCTTTTGGGAAAATGTATTCTATTACAATCTACAATTACGATAAATATGATAATTATAATTACAAAATCTAATTACCTACATACTAAATAACTGTCAACAAGTTGATGCGGCTACAGTCCAAATCTTTTCATTCTCAGGGAGTGACACGGATGATACGACAATTGTTGCATCATCCAAGAAAGTTGACTCAAATCGGGTACTTCGGGTGACAAATTAGAATGTTAAAATCGTTCATGATGATTTTAGAGAGTATATATTATAAAGCTATTTACGTACAGAATAAGTCAAGTGTCAAATTCAAGAAAACTTTAAAGTGTAAATATTCTCCAAATTAAAATAATTGTCGAAATGTTAATAAGTATTAATGTTGCTGCTCTAAACCTGAAACTGTGTGGTCGCGTATTACCCCTTTGACCTTGAGGTACAAATTATCCAGAAAATTTCATAAGAAAAAAAACTTCAGATATGATTATGATTGGGCAACAATATACTGACTTAATTTACCTTTCCTCCAATATTAATTTACTCTGCAGCTACGTAAACCTTAAATATATTAATTGTTTTATGTAAATGATTCATAATAACTCAAGTCAAACCTTAATTAATGCTTTCAAGAGTGCAAGTCTAAAGGAGTGAAGGATTTAGAATGTAGATATAAGTCAGTTGTGTGAAAGAGTTTGCATATAAGCTTCGTTACAATCAATTAATTCATGTATTGTTAAATTGTTAAATATTATGTAATCATTTAGAATATAAGTTGTTTCATGCTATGCTGCTTGATGATGTTTGTTGGGGAAAATGTGAGATGAAAGAGATTTCTTAAGCTTAAGCTTTAAAATTATGTATAATTACTCTAACCAGTTAACTATTGTTAAAGCATTGCATTAATTGTTATAAATTGTATTATTGTCAGCGTTTTCTTGTATTTCTATATGATTCAGATCAGGAGTATATATATGTATGCCTGGTCTGGTAGACGTCTAGCTATGATCATGTTGGTTTAGAATTACATTTAACAGTCCCGTTCTTTCTCTTTAGCTCTTCAACTTAATTAAATACCTTTCCCGATAGATCTGCAACGCATTACTACTCTCCAACTATACTACTACCTATACTGTAAACTCACCTGTAATACAACATGAGACCATTAAGTATTTAGAATTATACACATAAACACGTCGAATATTAATGCATACGTACGTATCTACATAGAGCATTGGTTAGGTTGGTTATTATTAATTATTAAATATAATTGCTATTATAATACCACCTAAATTACATTACATGATATATGATTAATATTGAAACACACACAACAGCTTGTCAGTAAAAATTTCAGTTTTTATATAGATCTGTGATACTATAAATAAACCAAAATGTTTGTTAAAACCATAAAAAAATATAGTTGCTCGTGAATCACATTATTTAATTCATTTCAGTACCATCATCATTGCCGTACTGTGCCACGTCATGCCAAATCATATCTTATGCCCACATTTTATAATCGAATATCGAAGTTTTATCAATTTCACCCTCGCTGATCCCGGACAAAAGTAAGCAATGCATCTCAATTCATGTTGCACGGTTCCATCGGTTTAACTTGTTAGTGAACAACCAAGCTATATGACACCACCCCAACCAACCAGGCTTCTCTTTCTCATTCCAAGTGAGAGTGAAAGTCCCCACTAGGCTGAGCAAGGTGGAAAGTGTGGAATGGAACGTTCCCCCAGTCAACCTGGAATAGAGCCGTTGCTGCGTTGCCACTGCCATACTCAACGTAACCTTGACATTCCCCTTCCTTCTTTATGAAGTGTGAGAGTGATTGTGAATTCTAAAAAACAAGTGGATCGATGCATTTTTTTTAAAAAGCTACATGGATGATGGATGCAAGCCCAAAATATATCTATCAAACAAAGCACCTCAAAAAAAGAATATGATTTGTATCCTCTGTACTTTTTGTTTAAAATCAGTAGCTTGGAAAAAAGTCTTGAGTGAAGATATGTAATCCACGCATATTTTTAAGCTCTATATTTTTTACATTCAATGTCTGTCTATATGTTTATCCTTTAAAAGTCTGTTAGAGATACTACCGTAGATAAAAAAATGTAATTAGCCGAGTCCCTTCGCCAACCCTTTTTGGCACGTAATGTTCCTCTTAGGTTAGAACTAAAGACCAAAGTGTCTGTGTAGGTATCAAACTAGCTTAGCTGTAGCTAATTAATTTCGTTTCGATTTCGATTAGTTCATCAAACCAAGTAGGTAGTATAGTTTCCAACTCCTATTTAAAAATATGCCTTCTCGGGTTTACCTCCAATCCGTCCAGTCCTCCCATGGACAACTTTCCTCCGGCCAGACTAGCAACAGCAACCATAGCAAGTCTTCGGGAGGGACTACATCAACCGGAACTTCCTCAGGTGAAAGTTCCCAGTCCACCACGGCCACCACTTTAAAAAGTCAGAGTCGTGAGGGGACTCATGGAGCTGGAGCCACTCAACTGAGCTCAAACGGAAACGGAACCGCAACCAAGAGCCACCACCACAACTTGCAGAACTGGCAAGATAAATTCCTACTCAAGGACTCAGCCCAGCATCATCACCATCAGCATCGTCATCATCCAACCTCCTCCACCCATTCTGTATCAAGTGGAAGCTCAATATCTCAAGCCTCCAACGGCAACACCATTGCAGCCACCCGACTCAGAGGAAGTAGACAGGGAGAACTGAGAATGCAAAAACATTCCACTGCCACCAGCAACAATAGTAGCAAGAGCCATTGCCAAAGTGGCGCTGGGCCGAACAAGTCCTCCTCGGAGAAGCTGCAAAACCAGGCTAATGCGAATATGAATGCAAGTGGTTGCCCCAGCCAAGCCTCCTTATCTACGGCCACCAGCACGGAAGAGCGTCACAAGGAGCTGGACGTGCCGATACAGAATCTCTATGAAATTAGAACACGTCTGGGGAAAGGAGTGAGTTATTTATTGTTTTCCCGTATAAAATGTACCAAATACAACAGAGCACAACAGATCAGGGCAAGCAAAACAGATCTCTGCATTTTTTTATATACCCAACTTACTTATAATATTCCCATTGTAAACTGGGACTGGGGGAAAGGAGTAGGAATATAAAATTATTTGCATAATGATATACTTTTACTCGAATGCCCCTGCCCCCATTCCCCCAAGATCCCAACCAGCAAGAGAAAAAAATTTGCAATATGTACATATTATCAAATTTTCGCAATACGCAAATATTTGGGGGATGGGAGCTAGAGCGAAAGAGAAAGTACCCAGTTCCCTTCATAGTCAGTTTCCCAGATAAAGCCCAGAATCCAACATTTTTATTTTTTGCATAATAATATGGAATAGGAAAAAGAGTTTACCCGCAGAAGAAGAGTGAAAGTCACTCTCCCAGAAAGCTTTAAACTTTCAGTTTTTTTTACGGCTACAACAGTTTTATATTGTTTTCAACTCATTGGCTTTGACTTGGCTTTCTCTCATCTTATGCATCTTTCTCTCTCCCTCTCTAGGCATACGGGATCGTTTGGGAGGCGGTGGAGAAAGCCACTGGGAAGAAAGTGGCACTGAAGAAGATCTTTGACGCATTTAGGAACAATACGGATGCTCAGCGGACCTACCGGGAGATCATGTTCCTCAAGTCATTTGGCCACCATCCCAAGGTCATCGAGCTGATCAACGTCTATCGAGCGGAAAATGATATGGATATCTATCTCGTGTTCCCCCTAATGGATCATGACCTACATAAGATCATCAAGAGGAAGCCCAGGCTATTAACTGACATGATTATAAGGCAGATCACTTACGAAATACTGGTGGGGATCCATTACCTCCACTCCGCGGATGTAATCCATAGAGATTTAAAGCCTGCGAATATTTTGCTGGATTATGGCTATCATGTGGTAAGTGCTTTTGTTGCTTCAGTTCATTCATGTGGCATGGTATAAGGTAACGTTTGCCACTTTTCAAAGGATTCATGACCACGCGATAGATGGGAAAGTGCTTGACTGGATTCCAATTTCCATGTTTATGTTATTTAGAAAATTGCTGACTTTGGTCTGGCTCGCTCCCTAGCCAATGCGGATGACTACGCGGAGCATACCCAGTTGGAAAATATGCATCCAATTATGACCGAGTAAGACCCAGAGCCAAAAGCCAACTCCATTGATTGGAAGAACATCCTATTTAATTATAATTTCATGTGCCTGTCTGAAGGACGAACATTTACTTAACACATTTGCATGAAACAAGCATAAAATTAATTTTCATGATAATCTGATCTATTTCTATTTATATGAAATGAAATAATCGATAATAGGTACGTGGCCACGCGTTGGTATCGCCCCTTGGAAATCCTCCTCTCCTGTCGGACCTACACGAAAGGGGTTGACATGTGGGCTGTGGCGTGTATTCTCGGGGAAATGTATCTGACAAAGCCGCTCTTCGCCGGGAACTCCACCTTGGACCAGATCGAAATCATTATGGCCACCATCACCAAGCCCACTCAGGAGGAAATTGATGATTTGATGAGGGGGACCATGAAAGCCACGCTGAATGCTGCCCTGAAAGCCAGCCTGCAACAGAAGGGACCTCCACTGGTTGACATTTTTCATAAGTGGAGTACGGACCTCGTTGATTTATTGGAGAGGCTGTTGGTTTTCACCCCGGAAAGCAGGCTTACCGCTGATACGGCATTGTGCCATCCCTATTTTGATGGGTAAAACAGCTATTGGAACAAAAACACTAAAAAAAATATACCGTTTTAAACAGTTAGTTGTAGTTGTATGAATGCGTCGAGTTTAGAGCTATTCTTCTTTGTAACAATGGATAGGTAAATGTTCTCAGAATAGTCCAAGTCTTTGTTCCTGAATTCATTTTTAACTAATGTGCCCAACTATGCACACTTGCAAACAAAAAGGCCCTTTGTTTCACAATTTAGCAAAAAATACGCGTTTGTTTTAGAACCACCCAAGTTGTCTTTAATTGTTTTTTCGCCCTAAGCATTCCCAAGAGAATTGCCAAAATGGCTGTATAGAGCAAGATAATTGTCATCATAGTCATTTATCTCCTTTCTATTCTCCTTAGTTCTCCCTTTACCCCAGCTTGAATGTTATATGAGTTATGTTATGAGTTAATTAACTTCTAATTTTTTTTATTAATGTCCCATCCCCCCAGGTTCCGTCAACGACACCTTGAAACAATCTGCGAGGCCCCGGTCCGACCCCCGCTGAGTGACTCGGTGCAGCTGCAGCTAGATGAGTATCGATCCACCATTTACGACCTGATTCAGATGTGTCATTTCAGCGAACGGACTGGGGACAATGGGGAGGTTATCTTTGAGGATGATGATGAGGACGAGTGCGACTTCGAATTATATAGGATACCGGAAGCCAGCCCTGGCGTCGGGATAGACGAAGAAAGTCCCCTCCCTCTGGTTCTTAACTCTGGAGATTTTTCAGATGACAGCGAGGCCGAAGAGACAGCCAAGACCATCCAGATTAGCACAAAGCAGAAATCCAAATCCAGCAGCGAGAAGAGTTCCATCTCGGATGAGAGGTCGGAGAGATTTCACAATCGAAATTACGGCAATAATAACGGATCTTCGACGAATGTGTTGAAATACATGGATGGATTGCGACATTCACGTAATAGCCTGGCGAAAGGCGAGGATATGTCGATGTCACTAAAGAAGAGTTCAATTTCTTCAGACGTCCAAGTTCAAAGGAAAGATTTGGGGATGCAAAATTACAATAGCAAAACTTCGGACATGACAAGGTACATGGAGGAAATGCGCTTATCTCGCAGTAGCATCGGTAAAATGGAGGACAGGCCGTACCGCGGGGAACAAAGTTCAATCCCTGAAGAAATGACGACGGACATTCCCGGTTACGGTAACAAGAGGTCTTCCAATAAAGACATGAAAAGGTACATGGATGGGCTGCGCTTATCACATAATAAGGCTGCCAAAAGTGAAGACACGCTTTTCCCATTTGAGAAGAATCTAGCCCCAGAGGAGACACCGGACATCCGCAATTACACAAATAAAGCTTCCACGGACATGGCAAAATACATGAATGAGTTACGCCTGTCGCACACTAACGGAGGGAAAAGTGAAGATATGCTATTTCCGGTTACAAAATCCCAGTCTGAAACCTTCCCAGCACCCCTAACGAGGGGTTCCGCTGCCCAAACTAGGTATAATCAAGTTCAGCAAAGTAGGGGAGCCAAGCTGCCCCAACCTCCGAAGTCCGTCTTGACCATCCCTTCCTCAGTCAGTTACGGGAGAAAGTCGGGGAGTCAAGTTGGAGTTACAAGGGGCAATGAGATACACAACAATGAGGGTAGCAGACCTGCAATGTCATCTTATAGCTCCTCCGCTCTTTCCAAAAACTCCATACATGGCAAGTCGGGGGTCGGCGTCCCACCAAATAGTAATAGGAATGACAAAGAGTTAATTATGGTCAATGGAAGGAATTCCACGGGTGGCGGTGATGCGGCTGGAAGGTCGATCAGCAAAACGCAACTATTACAAAAACGTATGCTAAAAATCTCTAATTGCAATTAATTTCATTTTGAAGTATTTCTTGGTGCTCTGCTCATATAATGAAAGTTGACTGTACAAAATTGATTTTGCAGATACTAAAATGGACAACCAACGTTTTAGAGCAAACAAGTATGACGAACCCGCTGAGGTTCCGAAAAGGCCCTTCAATGGGCGAAGCAGTTACGGCAAACTTTATCGACTTCCCACCGTCAAAACGACCAACGCCTCGACTACAACGAATAAGAAGCCAACTGTAAATGCTCGTAATTCCTCCCCATGGGACAATGACCCTTGGGCGCAGTACTCAAAACCTACAACGGTTATGACGGACAGGACCCGAGGGGCCACGCGAGTTAGTTCTGGGGGTCAGATAAATCAATCAGCGTATTTTCCCAGCTCCACCCTATATTCAAAGAACGTCTACAATAACAGGAAGGTAGCTTCCGAACCAAGTGTGGCCTACTATCATCGCCAACAAAGTTCACAGGCTCCAGCGGAAGAACCCCCCAAGTACACATCGAACAGGCCTAATGATTACCCACGGTTTAACTGGTCGGAGGAGCCGCTGTTACAAAGATACCCTCATGCCCAAGCTACTATACATGCCTCGGACTTGTTTGACCTTCACAATAACATCCAGAGGTCGCAAAGTCACAGTTCTCATGTGAATGGGTACAGATTTTAACTGAAGCTACTTTAAAAATTATATTATTACTCTAAATATAAACTTTTGAACATATTTTGATATATTTCGCCATGTATGTAAATATGTAATTAACTAGACGATTTGGTAAATTATTTTTATAATATGCAATTTGGAAATAAAGTTTTGAAAAGTCAGCTTGAGCTAGCCGTCTCGTCTCTCATGCATCTACTTTAACCTCCCTACTTAGTTGTAAACAAACTTGACAAATTATGTAATAGGAATAAAGAACAAGATGAATTTAGAGCCAATTTATATTCTTCAAAGTCTTAAAAAAGTTGACAACTTTATTAGGGTAAACCAACCTTCCCGAGACTTCATTACAAATGTCTTAAAAATGATTAAGATATTTTTAAATAAGCGAGGGAGCTGCGTCCGGGGCTTGTGACCTGATAATATCGGAATCACCAGGGTCAGTGATGGAAAGGGTACAAACTCTAAAGTATTTACCGCAGGCAGTCCCCAACTCGATGTTGTTCCCGGTGTAATGATGGACGCCGGTTTTGGCTAACATGGCATAATACTCAATTTCTGATTTCCTGTAAAGCAAAATCAAAAAACAAAATTATTAAAAATTAGTCATTACGTCATGAGACCCTCCACCTCCACCACCAAACCAACTCCATACATGCAAGAAAAATGACAATGAATCTCTTAATTAATTAATTAATTTTTACCTCAGGGGAGGAGTATTATTAGCGATGATGACAAGCTTGGCCTTTCCTTGACGGAGGGACTTGATGGTCTGCTTGTAGCCCAGGAGGACCTTCCCCGATTTCATCACCAGAGCCAAACGAGCGTTGATGCTCTCCACTCCCTTCTTCTGCAGATTCAAATAATTAAAAACAAACCTCGTTAGTGTGACCCTAGGCGCAGTACTTCGCAAAATCCATACTGCTCTAACCTATGACCTAATATCCATACTCAACCCCCACTCAAGTGGGGGTCCCCCGCTCATCATATCCTATCATTCCACCCTTGACCCTCAACCCTCACATTAATAACATCTGACTGAACGATCCTAATGCTAAATCAGTGATAATTAAGTAATTATGATTAACTATGTCTTACCGTCTTCTTTGTGGCAACCATGTTGAATGATTTTTGAAAGATTTACGTAATCTGGATGTTTCAGTTAAAAGCGTTATTTGCTCCGCCTGAAAAAAATCACAAAATTATTATTAAAAACCCCCAAAATAAAAATTATAACTGCTATACTCTACAATAACTTGTTAATGACAATTAGACGATGTTACACTACTCAAATTAAACTAATAGAACCATTAATTAAATAATTAAATTAAATCTGCCCTTACCTGGATTCAGTCCAAACTTCTCAGCTTCACTTTTTCTACTGTACTGAAATAGCCAACGAGAGAGCAGAGTAAATGCACTTTTGCGATATGGAAATAATGGAATGGGAGAGAGATGAGGAGAGCAGCGGCATGTGCCCAGATTTTGGCCATTTTGAAGTTTGGTGGGCAAAAAGTTACTCTATGGCTGTGGGTGAATGCGTCAAACTAGGCACTATTAGCAGAATCACTTTGTTCATATTTCCTCGCTTCCTCCTCCTATAATAATTTTGGCATGAAATTATTCGATTGCTTTCTCCAATCTTTCTAAACGTTTAAAAATTATGAATTAATTGTGTATTTAAGTTAATTTTAATAAATAATTAAGTTAAAGATAATATGCATATAAACGCTACGGAGGACTTGATTACTTGCTAATTTTTAGTAATTTTGATAATATGGATCATGATCATAGATGATGTAGAAAACTTTGAAGTGAATAAAATTATTTTTGTACATACTTAAAATTCGATTATTGAATCAAGATCAAATTAATTTTCATTCATGAGTTATTTGTATATTTATTATTTTTATGAAATTTTCTGTCTAATCAAATCAATATTCATACAGGCACTCAGGTACTTTTACAGGTATGATGAAATTGAAATGAAGATCCCGATCCTACGTTCATTTTAAATTAAATTATAAAAGCGTATGAAATAAAAATTTCTCGAATGTATAAAAACATGTAATTAAGAATCAACATTGAGGGTTATATACTAAAATGAAAACTTGAAGTATATTTTTTATTATCTCGAGTTTTTCTTAGTACGGTGACGGTTAATATCCGGTATTATTGCTGGTGTACTTTCTTCTTTTTGACATTTTTAATTTTCGTTTTCGTCATTTCTAACTTTTTTGAAGGAATTTTTGCTGGTTTTTCTTTAATTTGTTTTTCCACTTTCCGCTTCTTCTTCGTCTGATACTTTGGCTCGCTACTTGAGCTGGAGTCGTTATCTGATTCTGGATGCTCCTCCTGGTCCAAATCTTCTGACATTTCTTCCTCATCGTCATCATCTTCGTTTTCAGCTCCAGCCTCGATATTTTCATCCTCCTCTTCTTCCACCTCCATTTCCTCCTCCGCAATTGTTTCTTCAACGGGTTTACTCACTTTGGCCCAAATTGTCATGCATGTTATCCTGCATGATGTGTCAATGGAGGTGAGTAGCGTTGGGGGTTTGGAGAAATCGTCCTAAGGAAAAATACAAATAAAATAAAGACACTTAAATCTTGTAGAAATTGTGATTTAAGTGTCAATGCCTTGTACAGGCATGCATAAGTTGCTGTATCCTACGATCCAGGCTCGGAGAACACTTGGAAATTAACATTAAGGGTTAAACGGGGGATATCCCGCCTATGTTAAAGTTTTAACATTAGCAGGATAGGGTAGGCTCGGAGAACACTTTGAAACTTATGCATGCCTGGCCTTGTAAACATAATAGATAGTATGCGCCGTAAACGCTAACGTTACCGCTAACGTTATTTCCAACGCTATTTCGAAATAGCGATGGAAATAGCGTTTCCACGCTTTTTGCGTACGCTATTTTTTACGATAGCGGAGACCCGCTAAATCGCAACGTAAGCTAAATAAGCCATGTTCCAAGGGTTACGGCGCAAGATTTTGGATTTTTCCGCACGCAAAAATTGTTGCCACGCTATTTTTGCGTTTACGTTAGCGTTTGAAATTAACCTACCTCCTCAAATCTCCAGCCCTTAATGAAGCCGTCATTCGAGGCCGTAAATAGCATATCGATTTCCGGAACATACTGGATAGCTTTCACGCGTATCTTATGGCAGTCAAATTCTGTCAGTTTCTTCTCCTCCTTGATGTCATGCACCTCCACGCTTTCCTTATCACCAGCAATGATTAAAGTAGATTCCTGAAAAAGCACCCCAAAAACATTTTACAATGCATTCTTTTAAATACATATAGATCAAACCAACCAAAAGCAAACTTTCAATCAATCAAATCAAGGGCTTTGTTAAATGCATGCATGCTGAAGAATTAAGTTATAATTAACAGATACGCAAGTCAAAGGGGAAAAGATAAGATAAAAGAATAAGGTGGTGTCGTTTGGCTGACTGACGCCACAAACTATAAGAAGTTCGTGACGCTAATAAACCGACATTTTTATTTTGCACAAATACACTGACAGAGCTGCCAAGTATGAGGATACAACCCTGCGGTAAGACCGTGCGTAAATATTGAATTACAAAGTCAAACTCAACCATAATTGACTATAGTTAACTTACATCAGCGAACGTTATACAGGAGATCCTTTTCCCAACCGGGATCGAATACACGACCTTCGCAGTCTGGACGCTATAAACATCAACCCGGTTAGCTACACTTACGACATAGTAATCCCCTTCCGGGGACCATCTGACAGCTTCGCCGATTGCCTTTAAATTGGTGACGTAGCCGCATCGTCCCTTCACCAAGTTCCAGGTCTTCAACGCCTTATCATTTCCCACTGACAGGGCCAACTTACCGGAGGGATGAACACTGATATCCGTTACCCCGCCGATGTGGGCCTTCAAAGTCTTTTCGCAGAGCCAACTCCCCTTCTTCCATATGCAGATGGTGCCGTCTTCACAGCCACTGAAGAGGTAGGTTCCTCCGTGTTCCGCCAGACAGACTATGGTACCTGCGGTTATCATAAGGAAAGGGACACATGACACATTTAAAAATGATTGTTCTGAAACAAAAATCAATGAATGAAATGAATGCACAAATTACAACGGTTAATTACATGCGGAACCACATCCACACTTACCTGATTGCTCTTGTAGGTTCCCATGTTCCACTCTGGCAGACATATTAATTAAATTAATTGATTCATCCGCACTCCCGGAAGCAATGAACTTCCCAACAGCTGCCAGGGCCCGGATGGACTTCGACTGGGAATGGTTCGTGAAGCTCATTTTGAGGGAATATTTCTATTAAGCAATTAAACAAAATAACCACATTTAATAATTAATTAAAATTCACGGGATGATCTTTAAATGCACGCATAATTAAAATTGCTTTAATTTATAGGTCTTACCCCAGTTTTCTTTATTCCTAACTTGTATCCTATAATGAATTCCTCGTAGGTCCCCACAATAACTTCAATTTCGTCATCTGAACTGTCCGAAGTAGCCATTTTTGTGAACTGGGGACTGGGAACAGGCGATGATGACGGGGGTCAGTGGGGTCTTCTAATCACGGAAAGGTCAAAGGTCTTCAAGCCTCTCTCAAGTGGTCTGTTGGCGACTGGACTGGAGGTGTGCCTCCCCCGCACTACTCCACAGTTACTCCCGTTCTTGTTTCACAACACCTTCCAATTCCTTGTTAGGTAACTTAATGTCATGTCAGTTAGTTAAATACTGATGAGTGAGAGTGAAGTGAACTTTAAGTATGGTATACAATTTAATTTTAAACTTTTAAAGACTGTTTAAATTAAATACAAAATTAAAATACTAATGGAATGGACAAGTGTATAAGTTCAGCAGGGTTCCAAAAAACTTTCCAAAACTGGGAAAGATGGAGGCCAAACTAAACTTGGATCCAGCACGTTCGAAAACTGTTCGAAAAGTGCACTGGAGGAGCTGTTGTGGTGTCACTCGGCTCGGTTGTCGTCGTGTCCGTGTGTGTGGTTCGGTTGCTGTTGCAATTTGCAATGATGGAGGTAAAAGCATGCTGCATGGGCTTATACATGCGATGCATCTTGCATGGCGTTGTTGATGCTTCTCTCATGAGCTGGGGCAAGGTGAGCTTCCAACATGAGATGTTTGTGGAACTGCCTGTATGAGATTGAGATGTCAAGCTCCAAATCAGCTGTGGGCAGATGAAGGATGTTGTTGTACAAGTTGGTAAACAAGCATAAAGATGAAAGATGAGTGCATTTTAATTGTCTGAGATGTGATATTCTGTAAAGTTATAAGTTAATTGTGATTAGGGTTGCAGTTAATTAATATTTAGAAATCAGCTCCGGAATAGTAAATGGGTGAAGAGACCAGTAATTAGTAATTATTCAGATAAAAAAGTGGGCGATTTTTGAAGAGGTGCGAAGGGAGGAGTTTAATTCAAGTGTCAAGAGGTGAGAGGATTTTGAAGAAGATGACGGCCGTGGTGGGCGTGTCGGAGTTCGTAGAAGAAGACAATGTCTACCTCAACCTCTGTGCTGACCCCATTCGCTTCGAGCCGGTGTCAAAGGTGACGAATGTCTTTTATGATGAGGCGAATCAACAGGTATGAAATGTTAACTAAAAGTCTTTAATGAATCATATGATTATGATGACGAGCTTAATTTATGTACATATGAAGGCAATGCAATGGGGTAATGATAATTAACGACAATTTATTATTGTGGTTGTTTTGTAGGTCTTTACGGTGAGATCCGGTGGGGCATCCGGGGTGGTTGTTAAGGGTCGACGGGAGAGCCTGAATTGTAGTTTTCGGATGGAGGATAAGGGGCCTGTGCTGTCCATCAAGTTCTCCCCAGATCAGAAGATATTGGCGGTTCAGAGGTCCCCACACTCTGTGGTAAGGTCATCATTTGTAACACTTATTTTGGAGCCTTCACTTATTTGTTATTTCTAAACTCGAACATATTTTCTTACTGGTTTGTTATTTTTTCTATATTTCTCCAGGAATTCCTGAACTTTTTTTCGGGGACAGAAAATCTTCAGGAATATACTCAAACATGCAAAAGCAAAAATGCAACTATACTTGGGTTCATCTGGATATCTGGAAATGAGATTCTGTTCGTGACTAAAGTTGGAATTGAGCTATTCCAGGTAATATACAAATCGGAGTTCAGAGTACAAATCGCTGGGCCAAGTTGTATGTACAACATAATGATTAAATAGTGTAGGAAGGAGGTTCTAATGAAAGCATTTTTTTATTTCAGATTTATCCCGAAAAACGTTCCTTGAAATATTTAAAAGGGGTTTCGGTTTATATCGACTGGTTCCTACATTCCGTCGAAAACAATATTTTAGTCGTGTCATCCCCAGGGGGTGTAATTCAACCTTTCCAAATCAAGCCGGGGAATATCTACAAATTTCAAAAGCTGGATGGTAAAGACTTAAAGACTTTATTAGGATATGATATGGATATCATGCTTCAGTTGCTCAAACTTAAAATTAATTATGACATGATTTTCTTTCTCCTTTCAGTTGACCAAACTACCCCACAAAGGGAGAGACTAAACGAACGAGACATGTCCATTGTTTCATTGTATAACCAGACTGCTGTACTTGTGCTGCGTCATCGACCGAAAAGCTCTACTTGTAGTGGGGCTGAAATAGACGTTTATCCTTTGAATAGGTATGAGATTAAATAATAATATGCAATTTATTATTTATTTGACATTTTTCTTGCAACAAAGAATGTCAATTTAACTATTGTTTTTTGTTAATCTTTAGGGAAAAGACCAGTTCAAAGTCTCATGTCTTGAAATTGGAAACGAGTGGCTGCTTTGCGATAAATGTTATTGATAATTTGATTATTGTTCACCATCAAGCCTCCAAGGTGTGGTAACTCTTACACAGCAGCATGTAAATATAATTTTATTTACCCAAAAACTAATGATTTATTTTATTTGTTTGGAAATAGGCTTCCATGTTATTTGATGTTCGTTTAAGTGGAGCTTATGACGGTTACTCCACGTACCACACCGCTGTCGTCGTACCGATGCCGATAAAACAGTTTAAACTGAAGTTACCAACTGCAGCTTCTGCGTCAGTGGCAGAATCCTCAGAAGTTCCATGCGAATTATGTAAGCTGAGCAGTATTTAAGGGAACTCTTTTCGATTGCTTCCATATTTTATTTTGTGAAAAGTAGGTCGAAAAATTTAAAAGATGAATTAACTCTGAATTTGTTGTAGACTCGGTCAACTGGGTAGTGTTCCCTCCGAACGTCATTATCGATGCCAAACTTGGCTGTCTGTGGTTTTTACAACTCAAATTGGGTCCTATTCAAAACGTAATGGCGGACAAAATCAGACTTGTAGAATTTTTACTGCAAAGGACGCAGGGAAAGCGACAACTTCTCCAACTCCTTCAAAATACGATATTATCGCCAAGCTCTCCTGACTTGGATTTAGTAGGTGGAGTATTTGATAAATTAAATGAAAACTATCAGAGCTTTCTCGATGTGGAAATGCAAAATCAGGTGCGTTCGAAATACTCAGGTCGGTGATAAATATGATCATTCAATATTGGACATAATTTAATCTAGCCAGTCATTTTTTATTCATTGCAGATGTCTCTTCCAGTCAGTGGTAAAGCTGATGTGTTAGTTCCGAAAGGCAGCATCCTAGTAGATCAACATGACTTGTACACAACTATATTTTCTAATTTTCCAAACTGCGAGAACGTAGCTGACAGATACATTATCTTTGTATTGACTGAATACATTCGTTCATTGACGCAATACCGAATTCCGGTACAGCACTACATTTACGAACTGCTTATCCATGCAATGGTGCGACAGAAGTCCTTTTACCAGCTCCATCAGTTTTTGCAAAATTATGTTGTTAATGATTCTAAACATCTGGTGAGTTTCAATAATTAAAAAAAAAATTAATTTCATCATTTTATTTTATGGGAACTTATACTTATTTACATTTACTTGCAGGCATGCCTTTTGCTTTCATTGGAAGGCGAATATCCAGCAGCAGCTCAACTTGCCCTGGACATGCTGAAGAGGTTATCAAATGCAAACGACCTAATAGTGGAAGTTTTAATCAATAAGCAGAAAATAATCCCTGCATTGAGGTAAATTATGCAGTAATAGAAGCTTTAAATGTGTATTTTCATGTATTATTTGCTAATTGCAGAATCTTTATGAATTTTAGGTTTGTTCAGAGTTGCGAGAGAACTGATTCTATTTCCGCTAGAAAGTTTCTAGACGCTGCTATGAAGCATGAAGACAAATCTGTATTTTACGCTGTATATAAATTCTTCGAAGAAAGGAACTTGCGATTGCGAGGAGTTCCTACCTTTGAGCCAACCGAATTGTGTGATATTTATGTACACCATTTTCAGACGCTGTTTGGTAAAAGTACTGCTTGTGCCATGTTTGTGGAATCAAGTTAAGTTAATGCTAAGGATTAAAATAAAGCAATATATTTCGATTAATTTCGGTGCATTTCATCTTAGCATTTCCTATGTGAAAAGTGTTTTCATAATTAATAGTTTTAATTTTATGCAAACCGGTCTAGAGACATGAGCTGGTTGGTGAAGTGAACTGCGAATCAAACACATTAGTTTTAGGTACTCCAAAATCATTTATGACTTTGGCATTTGATTTTTTATCTTGATACGAAATCAACAATTTTAGTTGGTGGAATAGGGGGAATATCTTAAAACATAGTTAACGTCAAGTTGTATCGTACCATCGTAGTAGTTTACACCTCGTTGCTTGACTCACTGATGTGGGTCAGTGATAGAGTCGAGTTCAATTACATTACTATTACATAGTATCAATGTTCATACATATCTGCTTTTTCGCAAAAAAAAAATGAAAATCCATGATTTTGGTGTTAGAGTGATTATGGGCGGATATACATAATTTGATGGCTCATGGCTCCCCTCCATTTCCACCAAATTTTCCACTGATGCCGGACTGTAATATTATATGTATATTATATGTATATTATATATGTATAGGGCGTTAGCGCAGGTTTTACCACAGACATTGTCATGTCATGATGTACTGGACTGGAGGCTGGAGGTCACATCAGCGAAAGTTCGCAGAGGGGTACAATGACTGGAATGATTTGGAGTGTTCACGAGATCATTGGTCAAATCAGTTAGTGTTAATGCTCACATTATGCAAGAATGACATAGTCACATCAAAGTCATTGAAAGTTTCATCTCATAAGTAAATATTTCTTCCAGTCACCTTTTTGTGACACCGAGAACTGATGTATTTATCATCACATGCATAATATACAACGCTTTAACCTGTTTTCATTTCAGAGAAATGAAAAAAGAAAGTTTTAAGAAATGTAATATTTTGCATATGAGAATAGCATGTTTTATGACGAAATACATTTTTGAGTTTGATTTCCAATTCCAATCTACGAAATAAATGAAGGTTATAGAGCGACGAACAAAGACCAATGAAAATATTGCTCATCCATGCAACTATGTTTTTTGTAAATTGTTGCATCATTCATTGGACTTCAATTGGAACATGAATGCTGCACGATATCATCATTCATCAGCCATGGATTTGGTTTGGGTTTCAATTTCCCTTTAAAATATGTATATTGAATGGAAACACTTATGTAGACAATTCAATTAATGCGTCAGAGAAAATCTCAGCAAATCTACGACGTAATAGCTACATCGACCGAAGCACTGTTTTTCGTCATACAATGACACATTTAATGTTTGGAATTTGGAATACTGCATATACTTAAAATGCCGACGTTTTGAAAACTTACCTGTTCTGTGGCTGTTCAAGATAAAAGTCATGGTCATGTCATGATAAGCTTTCCAAGTTTGCCCTTGATGCTTTCCCAAGGTTTTTGCTGTCAAGTTGGACCATGAGGAATTCCAGATGCCCCAGCCTTCTGTCATTCAAATTCGAACTGTAAATTGTAACTAAAATGGAGGGGAATGTGGAGGGAGGATTTTTTGTTAAATTATTGAGCAATCGATTTCTGGTTGTGTGCATCTGTCTATATTAATATGTCAATGCCATGAGAGAAAGCACCGTTCCAAGTAGAGTAGGTATAAATGGAAGTAGTAAATGGGAGGTGTGATTAGAACTAAGTAACAAGAAATCTATTTAGGTAGGAATGTCGATTAGGATAACCTCTCAATTTTTAGGTTATCTTACATTTTTCTTCATTTTCATTGGCTTTACAGCTTACACTGTTCCATGTCGCATGTTGTGTTGGAGTTAAAAATGAATCGCTGCACTAGGACTAATACGGTATTAATTTTAAAGGCAAGCCTTGTATGACGAATATCGTTGACAGTTTGGCACATCACAGGTGCGTTATGTCATGTCAAAAGTTGACAAGTCTTAGACAAGTAAAGTGATATGACACGACAGTGACAGTCCTTATGCAGCCGTGCCGAATAAGTTGCATCGCTTGACAAAAAATATCACCTATTGATACATTGCAATGGACATATCAGCCATCCCAATAATGCATCAGATCGAACCATATAATGCTTGAATTTATTTTATCTGCTATTTCTATGATAAATGGCATGCTGGAGGTCTCCTCAGACCTCCACGATTTCTTCGAGTCGGACTAGAACTCAGATTTGAGTATGAAAAGCAAATTGCATGGATATTTGCTAGCCAAGTCAAATCAAGTCAAACGAATCATTACTGACACTATCAAATAAATGATTAAGTAAATGAAATGATTGCCAATCTAGGTCTTAGCAGTTTGTTGACTTTAATATGATTTTGATTTTAATCTGTCACATAAATTAACAACAAAGTAATTTATATGGATGAATTTTTCCATTAGGTAATTGCACCAATTAAGATTAATCGGCAATAACTTTTCCACCAAAAAGACATTAATGGAATAAATATTCATTGGGTATGTATCAGTTTCAGCTTTCATATTTCTACCCTCTCTGTCAAGTTGTACTCGTACACAGACTTTTACCATGATATTGATATGATCTTCGCGTGATGCCTAAGGGCAGGGCATTATGTAAAAGCCTATGGAATAATATCCACTGATCGTGAATTCTTTGAATTCTAGTCGAACGTCCTTGACTTCTAAAAGCAGAAATACATACGCCCTCACATAGACAAGAAAGGTTGCCTGGTTGAGAATAATGAATAGATAGAAAGCTCTTTCTGACACGTGTGTGGTTATCCTTTCAAAAATAGTATCCATGCTCCTGCTTCATAAAATCTCAATCGGTTTGTTTCGAAATTTGTTACCCTGCTATCCTTGGGCACAAGTGGTTGCCCTTACCACACGAAACTATGAAACCAGACGGGACTAGATATAAGTAGATGCATCCCCCACATCGTTTACATTTAATCGCTTGTATTAATTTATTCCATAATATTCATGAGCTGAACGATGTTCATCCTGGAGGAAAGGTGACCTTCAAAAAACATAGAGAATGTGTTTGTGGGACATGACATGATACGATCTGATAGAAGATGTGCAGCATGTTGCATAATAGAAGTAATCATATTCAATTGTCCTTCCTTTCTATTTATGATGGTCTACCCTAAAACGAAACAGAATACAAAAACTATGTAGCATTATCAGAATAATATGCATGCATCACAATATTCACAATCGCTGGGCCAGAGAGAAATTTCGGCAATCTACAAAATTTTGAAGCTTTTAGTAAGAATGCATTGAAACAAATTCAGTCTTTCCCTAAACTTCGTTCTGCTCAAAGCAAAAAAAAACATTAGGCTTTTTATAAGTTTTCACACATTTTCCACTTGATCGACTTTCCTACTTCGAACAACAAAATGAGCTCCACCGATATCAAAGCTTCTGCCTTAGAATTGATAGGGAATACACCACTTGTGGCTCTTGATAGGATTTGGCCTGGCCCAGGAAGGATTTTGGCAAAATGCGAATTCATGAATCCTGGTACGTAAGCAATTTACTAATTGGTTCTTTAATTTGTGTCAATTGAAAGTTTCTGAATTATGCAAAATTTCATCGAAATGCATTTATGAATATGAAATGAAATTCAGGTGGATCCATCAAGGATAGGTCTTCCTATGGCATGATTAAAAAGGTCGTGGAAAGCGGTGAGCTGAAGCCCGGTGCACCTGTCTTGGAGGTGACCAGTGGAAATCAGGGATGTGGATTGGCTCTGGTTGGTACTTTATCTAGATAATTGCGCATTGAATAAGTGAATCAGGAACACTATGAGTAAAATATGTGCATTGTCATGTTGCACCTTGTAGGTTTGCGCCGTAATGGGACACCCACTTACCGTGACCATGTCAAAGGGCAACAGTCCCCAACGAGCAACCATGATGAGGGCCATGGGTGCCGATGTCCAGCTCATCGACCAAGTGGAAGGAACCCCTGGAAATGTAACCTTAGCTGACGTTAATGCAGCGGAAGAACGTGGTTTGGCATTGGTCCAAGAAACCGGCTCATTCTATGTTAATCAGTTTAACAATGACAATAACAGCGCCTCCCATGAAACTACCACCGGGCCTGAAATCTGGAAGCAAACTGGAGGCCGGGTTGATGCCTTCTTGGCCACAGTTGGCACAGCCGGCACCTTCATGGGGGTGAGCCGCTACCTAAAGAAAGTGAAGCCGGATGTGAAATGCTTTGCAGTGGAGCCCGTGGGTTCCCAGCCCATTCGGGGATGTGAAATTTCCAAGCCCCTTCACCTCCTCCAAGGATCCGGATATGGCGCAGTGCCAAGGCTCTTCAAGTTTGATACTCTTGATGAAACTTTGGAAGTTTCAGATGAAGAAGCGGTGGAATATAAAAGGCTACTAGGTAAAAAGGAAGGTCTGTATTTGGGCTACACATCCGGGGCTAATATCGCTGCTGCTGTTAAACTTCTCAAGTCCGGGAAGTTGGGGAAGGATCCGTGGATCGTTACCGTTCTTAATGACACTGGTTTGAAATATCCCGAAATTGAGAAGTATCCATTTGAACAGTAAACAATCTGTATGCATGGACCATGTAAATATTTTGATGGACTCAAATTAAATGCCAATGTATTATAAATGAGAATTTAATGAGGTCGTGAGAGAGATTACTTTGTAAAATGCAAGTTCATTAAACCCCATTTCTTGGGCAAAATACTCTTTTTGCAGATACACTCTTCTTATATTTTATGGACGCAGGCAACTATAAATTTTAACCAATTGAATTGTGTACACTGAGCATTAATTAGCAATACATACCGAATGCATAGAGAATTTTCTTATGTTAGAAGCAAGACAAAAATATTTTGTGCAACTATTTAACCGATGTACTTCCTATTTACTATTAAAATTCCCAGATTGCCCCTCTAATTTATTTACTTGTCAGTTTGTACTTGTTAGGCTTCAAGTGAGTAAATCGGAAATGGTTTTAACCAGTCACAGTCCCAAATATCCGTACCTATAAAGACGGCTTCAAGTGATCAACAAATTTTTTACACTTTATTGTGACTAACGTCTTAAAATATGCGATTTGGACTATCTTCGCAATTTTCGTGATTTGGCGATTGGCAGTTTTCCAACCAAGCTAAGGAAGGATTTCAGTTTGCTTTCATCGTCTACGTTTTTGTTCGCTCTTGCAGAAAAAAGTATTTGATCGGGATCACATTGTACAGCTTTTGTAGATTTTAAATTGAAATGAAGTTCTAAAATTCCCATATTGTACTATGAAGCTATAATATAAAACTCATGGCTTAAGTTTTCAATATAATATACAAATAGTCAACATACACATAAAATAGATTTGGATAGACTGTTTTTGTGTCGCGATTGACATCATAATCCTTACATCTGGATATAAGCGCTTTCGCTGTATAATTAAAACCAAATGGCCTTTCACGATCAGATTAGCACTGTTGAAATGAAATCGAAATGAATTGTGAACAGTAACGGGTTAACTTAGAAGTTAGGAAAGTGGCATTACAGGGCATCTTGCTTGAAAACTTTTCCTTTTCCTCCAAAAATCTTTGGATATGTAATATAGTCCATGTCCATGAATTGAATATGAATAATATTGGAAAGGCCAGAATTGTAACCAACCAAATAGCCCACCAAACTGAATACTAAAATTATGTACATAAATCTGTCATCATTACGTATTCCATGGCATGTCCTATGATTCACTTCAAATCCTACATTCACTGTTCGAATTTATGAACCTGGAATTAGACCTATCATCAAATCCATCATATCATGTTCAGGTAGAAGTCTGACAATTTGATTTACTACTGACGATGAAGATAATACAGTGCATTCACATAACTCCATAAAATTACTTATCGTTATCCCCAACTTGTTATATAACTTGATGATTAATTGATTATATCCAGTTATATCTCCCTCCATCATCTCCAAATGCAATACAAGCACTCGAGTGGAATTACGTCTGGTGGAGTGGTTTTGTGCACAAAATGCAACAAAAAATCTTGAACTCTGACTTTACTTTTGATCCCCATTCCTTTTGTCAATCAATGTCACTGATCTTCCTAAATTTATATTTAAATTTATTGAAATATGCCTATCAATTATTGTTATATTATTGTATAACCATTTCTATGCAATCTTTTCCTTGTCCTTTCTCCACCAATTTTCCTTCAATGATTACAATTACGTATAACCTGAAAATGTTAGCGCTGTATCAGCAACATAATTTTTTCACACATTAGTGAAGTTATTTAGTCCTGAGTCCTGACTTGTGTGGCTAATCAATCAAAATCAATCATATTAAATTTCATTAAGTAACGCTCTTAAAACTCTTAAACCCTTCAGGTTAGGTAATTGGGGTAAACTAATGTTGTATCCAGGTCCAGAATCCAACTAGTCCAGTATAATTTATTTAACCAGGGAGAGCATTTTGCATGTTTGTTCTTTATGCGCATATAAACTCATTTTAATTTTTTTTTTGTTGATTTGTCCATGAAACAAAAGTAACATGTCATCATAAATATTACAGTTGTTGTTTTTTGTGTCAACTCCTTTTCATCTTTCATCCAAATCCAATTGAAGGTTTAATCTTATCTTTAAAAAATAACTTAAGATAAACCCAAATGTCAATCTTCATCTTCAACCAATCAGACAGGTCCATTTTGGTGTGTCCATTTCGTCAGCAGCCAACCCCCCGACAGCAAGGCTCCACTCGTTTTATAAGAATTCATTTATCAATTTATCAAATGATGCGATGTGATATGAAATAGATATCAATATCGATGAAATGACCCACACTCTTCCTCCTCTCATTTGAAGATTAGGTAATCAAAGCTAAGACCAGATCTATTGCGACTCCATCTCACCTTCTTTGTTGCTAATCTGATCATATGACCTATTACACAACTGCTTTCAACAACAACTGTTTTTGCATGAGCCAGAAAGTGCCACACCACTTAATTCATTCCGCATCTTAATAATCCTCATATCCGATGTAACTAACTCAATTTTTGGCTTTATAGTGATTAATTTAATACAAGGATAAATCGAATCAACCCTTCTCATATCTCATTTCTAAATGACTTGCCGAAATCACAAGGGGACATTTGAATATAGTCATAAATATACTATTTAATATAGGCAATTAAAATAATTATAATTATAATGGAATTCATACACATGAATAATGGACTAATGGACATCGGATGATGATGCTGATGTAAATGGGATTGCCTATTCAAGCTTTGCATATACCTACGTCACGGCATTGTGCTATGATTCAAGAGATGAAAAGGGTTACATAATTTATTTGGGTCCAGAACTCCAGAATGCATCGACCGAACAATTCATTACGTTAGTTAATC
Source organism: Pseudosinella alba (assembly GCA_034700485.1). Lineage (NCBI taxonomy): Eukaryota > Metazoa > Arthropoda > Collembola > Entomobryomorpha > Entomobryidae > Pseudosinella > Pseudosinella alba. Next base: position 52,573 of record JAQIXQ010000002.1, read on the forward strand.
CTTTCTCCTCATAAAAGTATCCGCTTCAGATTCAAACCTAGCTGAAGTGGAGATTTGTTTGTATTTAATTAAATAGAAGGTTGTTCATATATCCATTTACGCTTAGGGAAAAAATGCAATGGGGGATCAACAACGAAATAAATACATTCATGAATTGAATAAGAGTATCAATCGACATTCGTCATTTAATGCCACTTTTATTGTCACCATTTATTATAATGATAAACTTAAAAATGTAACCTTTTCGTTCAGAAGAGCTCATATATATATTAATTTATGTGGAATAAAACGAGAGTAAATATATCATCACAAGTACTATGTTACTACCTCTTCAAAGGGTCAGTATAAATAGAGTGAGCCGGTTCTGATTTCAAGTCAGTTCCAGTTCTCAGTCGTGGTGACATTAACTGCTCAATAAAATATCATATCTTAAATAACTTAAGTCTTGTATCCAGATATCCAGAATATCGTTTGCAGCAGCTACAAAGAAAGCCTTTAGATCCAACACAGTTTAAGTTCTAATTAATATTGGGATTAATACAACTACGAGGAAGTCGAAGAAAATCCTTTTCTCTCGTGACCAAATTCAAACTCAATAGAGTTGATTGAGATCAGGAGGAATAATTATTATCTTTGGTGAGTGAAATTTTCCCTTGTACTTTTAATTACATAGATATGAATGGAGTTGTTATTTATTTTATTACTTTTATTGCATCGGGACCAAATATTTTAATATCAACAACCACAGTCCAATTTAGGCTGGGTAAAATGAAGAAAAGCAAAGAAAGCATTCTTTCATGATATGATTGTCAGTTTTAAAGGCTTAAAGTCAAAAGCATCTTTGCATCTTGTCATGACCATCACTTAAGCAAACTTAATTTGATGCAGAACAAAGACTTCAACTACATCAATCAATCGAATGCTTCAATTGAACATGAGCTGAATATGAATGATTTATTATTGCATACTGAAATGGCATTTGGCATTTTTGATTTATATTTTGATCTTGCAGAGGTGAAAAGTACAAATAGAACTTGACGAAGTACAATGAGCAGATTCACAAGTCACATTTTAAAAAAAGTTTCATATAGGTAGGTACATGATTTCAGCTATAGTAAAATGGGTTAGATCAGTTTGTGTATAATTTTTATATTCATATTATTACGAGCACGCAAGATTGATTGAATCGCAAAGAATAATTAAAATAATAAGGTGGTACCTTTTGGACAGATGAATGGTCTTTTGGCTTTTGACTTTGGGTCCGTCCATTGCATACATATACATGAGTATTAGATTGCGGACCAGATAAGATTGTTACAAGCAATTCCATTCTTCTGATCCTGATGTTGAATTAATTTACAGATCAGCTTAAATTTACATTTATTACGTTTGTTCTTTTATTTCAAGTTCTTGGATCAGAATTTGGAGATTATCATCATTAGTCAAATCAATCGTCAGCATTTTTTTCTTCTTAAGTACAAACTTGCATCGTATCGCATGACACATTGTCAATGCGAAGTTGATTCAATTAATTTAAACTAATGCGTATATTCAAATTCAAATTCATCGAATAGTTACATCATGCCCGGTATACGATGGGATGTTTGATATACGATGATATAATATTGAAGGATGATGATCATGATATGATGCTTTATGAATGATTTAATTGAAATACATAGCCCAAAACAGCGCAGTAGATAGAGGTTTTCCTTATTTGCGATGTGACGCCTGACTGATAAGCAACTTCCATGCTTGCCGCAATCATAAACATTCACATATACATAAAAATTGCAATCAAGCGGTCGGGCTTTAAGTTGAAAAACGCTTGCCAGTTTAAATTGCGCATGACGCATTGATTGCATTGATTGTGAATTTGTGAGTAAAAGGAAACGAGGGGATTTGAGTTGTCAGCAAAGTTATATAAATACGGATCACAGTTCATTCATGAAATATAAAAGAGAAAATTTTTGCATACGAGTGCACATTTGTTAATTGGTCTGTAAACTTTAATTGAGAATTGTCCTATAATGGAATCCGCAATTAATTTTGTTTCCGAAGACGTGCTAACCCTTTGCATAGAATCAAATAATGTAAATACACAAATCAATTATATTATTGTTAAGCGTTAGACGAGAGTTTGAGTCAAGAGTAAACTTGATTATTAGCGAATTACAACTAATAATTTTATTTTACCTACTGTTCCGACAGAACGTAGAACATCAAGAGTGCAGCAAGATGAGCTCCTCCAAGTTTACAAACGCCGGCTTGACCATGGAAGACCTTTCCCAATCTAATGGAAATGGTTACCGGCCCGCATCCAAGCTACATGGCAAGACTCAAAACGGAAGTTCCCATCAGCAAGAAGAAGTGCCTTTACCATTGAGGGGAAATGTTACAAATCCGTAAGTCCTAAGATAATCAACCAGTTATGGAGTACATAAGTATGTGCATTTAGCCAGTGATTGATGACTGATAATTGATACATTAATTTTTGACTTGTCCAGGTACACCCATGAAATCTTATCTGAATCAGCCCGCTACATTATGGACAGGATCAACATAACTCCAAAAATTGCCATTATCTGTGGATCCGGCTTGGGAAGCCTGGCCACAATCCTGGATGAGAAGATTGATTTCCCATACGGAGACATCCCACACTTTCCCCAGTCCACTGTACCAGGCCATGCAGGGAAGTTGGTTGTTGGGAAGATGGGGAAAGTTCCTGTGATTTGCATGCAAGGGAGATTCCACTATTATGAGGGATATCCATTATGGAAGGTAAGGGGAAAATAGCCCTTTATATATGACTGAAATTTTAGCACGCAAAAATCTGGTGAGAGTGGAAGCATAAGTTTTCACTACAAAGTTATAGCATGTCTCACAATGCCCTCATTCGTAAGTGTTTCATCGTTAGTAAAAAATTGCAAAGATTGGCTAGAATTTATAATCGTATTCATCTTTACATGCCGAAATTGAAGTGTACAAATCAATACAACTTTGATTCCTCCTAATTCCTATACTCCACCCTAATTAATATTTGACATAAACGTTAATTACCTATGTAGAACATCACAGTGATTAGTGATGATAAGATAAACCCACAACCACAACTGTCGTGTCATTCCATCATATGAGTTGTATTGCTGAAAGGTTTTGACAGTTTCAATTTCCAATGCTGTCGCCACATTTAGATATGATATCTGGAGTTACTGAACTGACGTCAGTCAACTTACTTAAATTAGATAACATTTCTAAGACTTTGTAAGGAGCAGGTTTTTCACGCAATAACCAGTCCTTAATCACTGGTCTAGTGATTTAGGTCTACAATCTATATGACATAACTGATTTGATCTGATTTTTGGCAAACCAGTTTGGATTTTGGATAAAGATTATGAATCTTTATATACCTATAACCAGGTTTCTTATATTAAATATATGAATGATGTCAAATATCAATTTTGGAACATTTACAGGTGTACTAATTTTAATGAGTTCATTCTCAATTTAGAACAAAAAATATGTCATACGCATATTTAATTAAAATTGTCAATTTATAAAAGAATTTACATTTGAAAATGGACATGTTACAGTCAAATTGACTGAGTCAATCCAATCCCAATGCAAAACCAAATAGGCATTAGCAAAATGACTGTTATGAAATGAATTACATTCTTTTGATTTTGATATAACGTATGCCTTACATAATATGACGCATTAATTACCTACTTAACATCCGAGGTTATACTCTCGTAAGAAATGAAAATCCTTCGCGTGTCAATTCATGTCATGTCAAGCTTATCGTTATCTAACCCATCAACATTCCATTGCCTTCCACAGTGTGCCATGCCAATCCGCGTCTTCAAGCTCCTTGGCGTTGAAATGTTGATCGTGACCAATGCGGCTGGAGGTCTTAATCCGGATTACAAAGTGGGTGACATTATGCTTATCAAGGATCACATCAACTTCCCTGGCTTTGCTGGAGAGTCCTTTTTGAGAGGACCCAATGACGAAAGGTTAGTATCGAATACATAATGTAAATAAAATAATTATACCTAATTAGTTGTCAATCAATAACAAATGTATGGGAAATATTTGCATAATAAAATAACCCCAAGGATTATGAATGTGATGAAAAGAAAGCTTGAGAAAAGCTTCCATTCATATCCCAAATCGCAATTTAAGAAAGATAACAAACATGTTTTTATCTCCTCCAGATTTGGACCAAGATTCCTTGCCATGAACACAGCCTACGATGTGGCTCTGAGGAAATTAGCAAAATCTGTTGCGTCAGAGTTGGGAATGAGTGAATTTTTCCACGAGGGTGTGTACACGATGGTGGGCGGGCCCGTGTTTGAGACGGTTGCGGAGCTCAGGCTAATGAAATTATTGGGAATTGATGCAGTTGGTAAGTAATACCTAATTAAGGATAATTGGACAATAATTTTTTTATCTACAAAAATGGGAAATATTTACATCTCATTTAATATCTCATTTTACTATGATTTTAGGAATGAGCACAGTCCCTGAAGTAATTGCCGCTCGTCACTGCGGAATTAAATGCTTTGGCTTTAGTCTGATAACCAACGAGTGTATCACCTCCTATGATACGGATGATGAGCCGGATCACGAAGAAGTTATGCAGGCGGCTAGCCGAAGACAGGATGATTTGGTGAGATTTGTGTCGGCATTCGTGGATACCGTGAAGACAACAAACTTGGATGTGGCAAAATAGAGCTTATCTGAATCTTAGAATATTAAATTCCTTAATTAATACCTACTCTTCAAACGCAATTAACTTTCATGCGCAAATCCATATCTAGTATTTAAATAAATGAACAAGTAAGTATATCTTTAAGTTGATAGCGGCGAGATTAGCTTTGTATTTTATGCTTTAACCCTCGATGATTAGATATCAGTTAAAAGTTAATTATTATGCTGTTTAAGCTAGTTCCAGTTTTAATTATAATAGTATGACGAATGTAAAAAGTAGATAGTGATATATATTGTGAGCATTCCACTAGCCATATGTAAATAAGAAAAAGATGCTGTTAGTTTGTAAGACTCTATTCATTAGAAAATGTCTGAATTTTTGAATCTGACTTAACAACATACATGCCCTGGCATATATGTTTGTATTTTTTTGGAGTTTTAAAATAAAGCCCAATCAATTTTTCTACTCTAACTTTTTATTATCGTTTGCATTTTACGGCGTCTTCAAAATATTTATTCTCTTTCGTCACACACATTTTATGTCTTAATAGGTATAAGTTATTACAATCTTTACATGGTAGGTACATACATTCATTAATTTAATTACTCTTAAACAATCCCCTTTTCAATTTCACTCTTTTGACCCTTTAAAACAGTTCCATTTGGATTTCGTTTCATTCTCATTCTCTAAGGAGGGGTCGCCCCCAGCATTACTAGCCCCGCTACGAATATGCTGATGAGAACCATGAGGGTTAGGGTTGGTACTGTGACCCGCGGGATCATGATGACCATGTAGGTTATGATGGACGTGAATCTCCTTCTCCATATGCTTCATTGTATACTGCTCAACGGCAAAGCCTAAGGAAAGGGACAATATCCAAAAAAAAAAAAAAAAGTTCGAAACCGTTAGGTAGGCGTGAATAATGCCGACCTTCACATTCATTTCGTTTCGTTTCATTTCATTGGATTGACATAAAAAATGTTGGATACTAACTCAACGCCTCGCTGCCAAACGGTCCAGACGCCCTACGCAGATTGTGCTTTGGGACGTTCATATATTTGGATTTAATTGGCTGTAGGTTGGAACTACCCCGAACTGCGGATCTACCAGCCCCGTCATCAAAACTAGACCTGGGATCATTCTCAGAAGGCGGAGTTACAACCACGGAATGCAAGGGTGAGCCCGGACTCTTATCCTCTTCCAATTTCCTATGTGTACGACACCTGATGAGTGGGAAAGGAAAAAAATATATGAGATGGGGAAAATGTCAAAACCTACGCAAAATTTTCATGTGGCAAATATATCGCAATTCGCAATCAAAATGCGATATATCATATAATCCGAAATAATATTATGCTTTCCATACAGTTGGATTCCACATTGCAGACAGTCATAAACTCCTTGGCCAATAATTTATGTGTTGAAAGCTCAATATCACGTTTGAAACATGAAAGCATGAAGCATGTTAAAACTACTAAACTAATATTCATATGTATTCGCTTTTCCGTACATACCCTCGTTTCCATAATGTTATGAGGAGAAAAGTCACTCCCAGTAGCAGGCCTGAGATGAGCAGCGTCGCAATAGCCTTAAAAAACTTTGGAATTATTTTGAGTATTGAAGACTCTGCGGTTGACAAATAAACATATTTATGGGAAACATGTCAGAGAAATATTAAACATGCCAATTAAGACAAACTCTATCACCATCACCAGTCACCAATTATATTTATACTTAATCATTTTTAAATCCTTTTCTCGTCGAGAACTCACCAATTAAGCCTACTTCCATGGACCCATCCCCTGCTTCCGCCTCCAGGACAGGGATTAAACTATCAATGTCCGTGAAATTCGTTCCGCTCATTTTGATGGTTGGTGGAAAATTTCTATTCTACTTTAAGTCAGTCGAAGCAACTTTCACTTTATGTCTTAGAATGCCCCTCAAGGTTTATAAAAAAATAACTATTGCATTTCAACTTTACTTTCTCTTCAAGATAACACGAATGTCAGATCTGTACTGTATAATCATTGGGGTATCCAAGCTAACTTCAAATCCGAATTCTGAACTGAACTCAACAATGGAAAGTTCATTACACTCGGGCTATTCTGTTTCTTTTCTACTGACCATGTTTCAGGTTGGAAATGGAATGAATATCTTTCTTCTTTTGAAAAGGGCAGGGAGGACAATGCAATGCCAACAGAAATGGGATGATAATTTCGAACTATGAAGGACTCTTAGCCACAACCTCAAAATCCAACTTGAATGTAGCTTAACAGGTCTTGATTTTTTGAAACCGAACCAGATATCGGATTTGGTTGATGATCAGGATGATGGCACAATGTGAAATATATTAGTTACAATTGCGTATCACACAATCATGAATTCTTTGCCCACCACAAACCTTCCAAAGAGTAGTTCCCTTCTTTAAAAGCGGATTATTATACTGATCAGTGATTATTCTACATGTGCGGGAAAGTGGAATGTATCTAATAATGATTCAGAATATCACCATTTGGGTATTGGTGCTTCTTAAATACTTAAATTTTAAATGTCTATTCTCTTCTCCCCATCTATGTATGAGTATATTTATCCCATCATCATTGAAATGAAATGAAAGGGTTCATTATGTCTTAGTGTTAAATATGCTACACCAACAACCGATTTAAACCTAACTGAATCCTTTTCATAAAACCACACTCCGTGAAAGCATACAAATAAAAACAGACTGGCATGGTATGGCATGTTACTGTTAATGTTAATATGTTCCGAACCGACTTGGACTTGGAATGAATATGGAGTGAAGTTGTTCCCGCACATGTACTATATCTTCTTTTCTTGTCCTACTGCTTGTTTACTAAACATAAAAATAAATAGACAGTTTTTGCCAAGGGGAAATAAGGAAAGGATCGAGTCGAGGTGATGTGTTCCAAAAATAGATTAGAATCTTCCACTTCTCCTGACACTACTTACTTGTTATTGCACTTGTAGATACTTCTCACTCCCATCTCATTTTCATTTCAGCCACACATAATAAAAAATATAGATCTCTCTTCGATGCATCTTTTATCTCCCTTCCCGGTTTATAATGGCAATAGCAATTCCCTGAATTATTTGTATCGGAAGATGTTGATAATGATGAGGATGATGGCTTAAGAAAAGGTTCGTTAGTGAAGACGATACAACGGAAGGAAGGATTGCCACTTCCACTTTAGCTTTATTTTCGATCCACATCCCATCTTCCTCCGTGCCCCGTGTGCAATGGACAATGACAAGAAAACATAAAAGACAAGTTACAACCCTGCAGAATGCGACAAACATCCGGGATGTCAAGGCAAAAGTGCAAAGCGAGACAAAGTGTCGTTCAAGTCGGATTCGGATAGAATAAAATAAAATATATATGGATCAGGAGGGGTGGATGCCAAAATGCATTTAATTTTCTGTGTGACTACATCCATCTCTTCCGAATGTACATGTGGATCTTCTTGACAGACAATATACCTAGATGAGGATCAGGAAGATAATCGGTGATCATCAGCCCATCACATATGCAAAAATTGTAGGCTCGACATTAGACTGTTTTTCGCTTTCATGTTCCAATGTTCATGTTCCATCTTCTAAGCATTTCCAATGACATTGAAATCGGATCGGAGCGGTTAAGATTTGTAGAGTGCACAATGCATGCAACTCGTGGTGGGTGACAAAAATAGAGCGGAATAATTAGAGAGGAAAATCACAAAGATGATCAGATCATGATCAGATCCAAGAGTTCTATAGACCGTAGGCATTTTATTATAAAAATAACTTTCTTTTTATATGTATGATTTCAAGATGTCTGGGGTATCTGTCTATTCATAGTATACATTTTTAGTTAGACTTAAAATAACCTTTTTAACTATTAATTTAATTTGGCTGTACAAAAACAATTCTTAGAAAGTAAGAGTAGTACTTATAGCATGGTATACAATTATACAAGAAACCCCCTCTACCCTACATCAAATTATGGCAAACCTTTAGTTTTTCATTTCCTTTCTAGTTATCATCACCACCATTATCCGATAACTTGATCGTATCCCGTCATCCCACTGATTACCAACGTGCTTGACATACATTCAACCTAAATTGGCATTGAGAAAATTATACCTGACCATCTTTCATCACGTCATCATATCATCACGGAGGAAAAGCGTGGCTCTTCAGGGTTAAATAAGAATTCATTTAAGTTCACCCTTGAGCTTCTAAACTAGACGAGTTGTCATTTAGAATTTTTATTGAAATGGATGATTCCGAAGAACTACTGCTGTTGGTAGACAAGGGTGTCGCTGGGGTGGCCTTCGGAGGGTAATCAAATGTATTTAAATATGCTATGAGGGGGTGGGGCTTGGGTGTTGTTGTCGTAGTCGTAGTGGTGGACGTATACTGATTGAAGAATTCGTTCACTGCGACAATACTCTGCATAAAGTCTTTATAACTGTCTGCAGTGGTTTTCCCAGGAGGTGGCTTAATTTGATTCGTATTCGTATTACTACTACCCGTGGATATCAATTCGAAGAAATTTTTCATATTTTTCTCATCACTTATACTACTACTGGATTTGGGTACCCCGGCCCCAGCTCCAAAAATGTCTACAATATTTTGGCCCGCATCCGCCACATTCTCAATAGTCTTATAAATGGCCCTCCGCTCATGCTTCTTCAGTCCCCCGAATAACAATTCAAAGACGTCAGCAAATGGATCCGACGTCGGGGGAATGGAGGATGGCGTCGTTAGTGCAACGGCAGACTTGGTCTCACTGTCAAAATGAGCTGGTTTGAACCACGAGGATGAGGACGTGGATGGACTAGATTTCTCTGCTTGAGTTTGGGTTTGAGACAAAGGCTTGAACCAGGAGGCCATGTCAGTGAGAGGTTTGAACAAAGGATTTGGCCTGTCACTGAAATTAAAAGGCTGAAACCACGAGGATGAAGTGGTTGGAGGAGGTGGATTTGTATCGAATGGCTTGAACCACGAGGAGGAGGAAGTGTTGGATGAAGTCTTTGGTTGAGGATTGAACCAAGATGAAAATATGTTGGTGCCGCTGGTTGTCCTTGCGGAGTTATCAATCCCGAGTTCGGTATTATTTCGACTAGTTGAGGAGGTTGTATTATTCTCTAATGAGGTCGGCGTGACTGGCGGTGATGGTGTTGTTGTTGTAGTAAAGCCATTAAACAGGAATTGGAAAGGACTTGTAGTAGTTCCATTGACGGTACTAGTTCCGAAGCCAATGTCAATCGGCCCCTTGCTGACATTCTTGTTTGTAGTAAACTGGGAGAGAAAGTTACTAAAAATGTGGGTGCTGCTACTGGTATCAAAAGGGCTGTTGTTGTTGTTGTTGTTGTTGTTGGAGTTACTATTAGAATGAAAGGGATTGTTGGATGAGGACACTCTGAAAGGTATTTCGGCTGAGGAGGGTGGGTGGTTGACCGTTGACCAACTACGTGGTCTATCCTTTGCCGTTAATTGGAGGATGAAATTTTCAAATGTTTTTAGATGCTTGATGAGGTCATTAAATGGATTAGGCTTTCCATCCCCATTTCCAACATTATCATTATGCTTGAATTTGTCGGCGGAGGAGGAGGGAAGGGTGTTGATAGATAATACTCCCAAATTGTCTTCGGAAACGGGCTTCGCAACTAGTTCCCCTGACTTAGCAGGCTTATCATCCACAGAGATTTCATTATCTGAATTTCGATACTTTTCGAACTTGACAACCTCCACAACCGACGACTTCGGTGGGGATGAGTGTGGGTGGGACATTGGGTTTAAGTTGGCTATCGACGCATTGAGGTCAGCTTCCCTCAAGAGAGCCTTGAGTAGAGCGAAGCGTCTTCCCCCTTTCCCTTTAATTGTTGGCATTTCAGGGATCCCCAGTCTTTCATATTCACTCATGCCTACTGGAACGATCTTATTAGGGCCATTCAGAATCCCTAATGGCCTTGGCGTGGGATACCTTGCAGTGGCGGAGGTTTGAAGGATCCACTGATTTTTACTTATCACGTTTACCTTCCCCGCATCACCAGTATTTTGATTGCTTGGATAACCGAATCGGTGACCAAATCGATGATCAAAAATGGAGGGAGCATCAGTAAAATAATTTATATTCGCACTTTCACGTGCATTCACAGCACCCGCATCTGCCCCTCTTATATTTGTATTACCGAATAAACTACTAATCACTTGAAGAATGGGATTGTTAACAATACTATTTCTAGTGAACCTTTCTCTGGCATCCACCTCCTTATTTTGGGTGGAGGTAAATGGCTTGAACAAGGCCCGTAACGGGTTCAACGTGTCGAATTCTCTTTGCAAAATTTTCAAAATGGGATTCTTCTTGAAGAAACCATTTCTCCCGAAGATCACATCAAACAAATCCGTGTCCCTGTCTGGGATCCCATGATCCTTCAGAATCATATCAACTCCTTTCTCCCCAATCATGAAAGTTGATGCGGCAGTCCCAACCCCGACAATTGTTGGCTGAACGGATGCATCAATAACTCGGAGGGCTCGAGTTCCCCGAACCCGGAGATATGAGTCAACGACATCCCCAAGTGACGCAGTCCCCACGGGGTTATGCATTGACAAGGTATATCTGCGAATGTAACATTCCCAATAGGCATCCGATCCATGGTGATGCTCGTCACAGCCAGGAAGTTTGGAAGTGGATAGTTCAGTTCCAATCCTTCGAAAGACGGAACTGTTTGCTATATTGAGGGCAGTCTTTACCCCTTCCAACAGGATCTTATAGTCATAATTCAAATTGTCTTCAAGATATCTCGGGTTAATCACCAACGGATCACTTATACTTGAACCACTTAGGAGGACCTGACCATGGGAAGTTGGTCTTGCGCCAACGACAGTGATATGGAATGAGTCACGACCAAAGGCATTGGAGTAGTATTGTGTAAGCTCATCTTCTTGAAGACCGTAAGCGTAGGCAAATGCGTCTGCATATCCCTTATGAATTGCTTGTCCATGTAAAATTAAATGAAGGTCTGGCCAATTTCCTTCCCCCCGGGATTTTGCAACACTGGAAGCTATAGAGGCTGCCCCTTGATAGCCTGTCGTAGTTATTGGTCCAGTTCCCAGGAAGAGCCAACGAACGATATTTTCGGGGGTTATGTCCCTGTCGAAGAGGAACGATTTGGGCTCTCGTATAAAAAATGGTCCCAGGTGCACTCCCAAATGATCCTGCAGGTTGCTTCCAACTCTGAGGTCCGATCTTACTGGAATCTGTAAAGTGATAAGGAAGCATATTATAAAAATCATTTGAATACTAGTGAATATCCATTGGCATAAAAATGGCAAAGTGGAAGGGATGAATTACCCCCAATTCTTCTAAGTGTGCCTTCGGGCCTATCCCCGACAACAGAAGAAGTTTACTGGATCCAAGTGTTCCTATTATTTAAGACATTTCGTCATAAATAAGAGTGTTAAACCCGAGAATCTTCTTTTCATGGTCACATTTTGGCATGAAAAAATTACCTGCACTCAAGATCACTTCCTTGGTGGCAACTGCCGTTTCCACTCTTCCATACCTTACGTACTCTACGCCATACGCCTGGTTGTTCATGTCACGAAATAGAACCTATTTTAAATCATTTAAAATTCATTATTATAAATATTCACAAAATTTCGTAATAATAATAAATACTAAATAAATTAAGTCTTGCAATTAAAAGTATCAATTTTCTTACCTTCCGAACTAGGGCATATCGTCTAATAGTCAGACGTGGACTTTTATGCATGGGAAGTAAGAATGTGGTGTACGTAGATTGACGAATTCCTTTGTAAATTGGATATTGGAGTATGCCAAAACCTTTTTGACAGAAACAAATTGAATTTAATTAGAAATGAATTTGATCTCAGATTTGAAAAATGATCCTGCGGTTAAATCTTATCACCTTCTTCATGGCGTCCATTCAAATCCACAAAGGGATAACCAAGTTCTGGAGCAAAAATGGAGCAAAAAAATAATTAGAGGGAAATCAGAAAATGATCGGTGTGGTAAGGTGTGGCTTACACTAGTACTTTAAGTTTTTACTGGACTAACCTTGACCTGCCCTAACCCAATCCTCCGAAAGTCCTATATACGGGGGCTTCCTGATTCGAAGTTCACCAGCATGGCCACGTGCTTCCGCTAGACATAAAAAAGTGTTTAAATTGGCTTCGGTAGTCTGTAGGAGGTCGTCTAAAAATAGACATGATGCTATCGAGGATTCGAAAGGGATTGTGACGTTTTGGTTTTTTTTATATGAGCTCACGATCGTTGGATGTTCCGGAAAAGGTTTCACTTCTCTTAAAATAAGGCAGGACTCCCGAATAGCCCCATGTCGGATCTCCAGTGATTTGAGCCCAGTTCTCAAAGTCCATGGGATGACCGCGAGTGTGTAACATGAAGTTAATGTTTGTTGTGCCCCCTAGACCTCTCCCAGCACTCCAACTTGATTGCTTAATTTTAATTAGAAAATATTTAATCAATTTAAAGTCAATTTGGTGGCGTTGGTGGGTATTTTTTTTGAAACTTTGAATTACTTGATTAACGGAATTGAGACAGGCCTTTCTCTGGGGAACGGTTTTGTGACTCCAATCAGTCTGTGGCGTATTTAAAAATTTGAGATTCAATGCTGGAATCGTCTGAAACGGGCTTGGCGTCCCCCCAGCCTCCAGCAATAATACTTTGTAATGCTCTGCCAGCCGATTGGCCACAAGGGCCCCTGCTGTCCCTCCGCCCACTGAATATTTAAAAATGCAAAGGAAACATTAAATTAAACTGTTAAATGCACAATGGTAACTTTTGGAAAGATAATTTATCCACAATTAGCTAATGTTCACGAACCCACAACGAAGTCAAACGTATTTTCCCTGCTCCGAATCACACTAAAAAGTCTGTCCGTCAGTCGATCCGAATTTTCCCATCCCGATAAAAACATGGGCAGTAGACTAATAAACCCATACACTATCGGAACAAAGATGACCTTTTGAAGGACAGCCCGAAGGTTGTCCAAACTAGGTAGGATTGCCATTTTGGCATGGGTAAATAGGTATTGAAAATTTGCACTTTTCTAAATTTAAAATTAGCAGTTAGCCTATATCCAAACTTTCCGAATACATGTTGAAAAATTATAGGCTACAATTTAGAGGGGCAATTCTAATTAGGATAAATTCCTTTAATTTTTCCACTTTGCTAACAAGATGGATGCTAACTCTCTAGTGCCCCAGAAGCAATGTCCTAAAGCGTCCCCATCATCATGATCCCAAAAATACATGATAATCTTATGTAAGGCCAAATTCCTATTGATATTCTTTGCATAGCCTATTTTTGAGATAAATATAAATTAGTTGCAAATTAATACTTTCCTTATGACCAATAATGGCTACAAAAAATGGAGAACTTAATCAATGAGTAAAGTGCTCCACTTCCTAAACTTCTAAATAGATAAGATTATAGAGCAAGATTTGACTTGACACAATGATGACTATCTAAGTGTCTTAAAAAGGCCATTAAAACTGCAACATTATGATTATGATGATGAAAAGAATCAACTAACATTAACATGAAAAAACTGATGATGATATGTTACGTGCAACTTGCAACGGTGTAAATCTTAAAGCCATTGTTAGGTAGCCCACATGTTGAACACGCGTGTGTTTAGCAACAATTATTTTTCATCAATATCTGTAAATTTTAAGACGTGAAGTGAATGGGCCATTTCCTTTATCCTCCTCTGATAACAATTGGGAGCTTCAATTAAGTCAAGAAAGGCTGATAAAGCAAATAGCCATAGCCATACTTGTTCCGCCATTCCTTAGGCTCTCCAAAGATATCTGTATAACCATGCAATAATGCAAGGCTAAACAATGGAGTAGCCATAAAGGCCCTTAACAGTACGCCTACAACAACGCACTTTATTGCAGCCATAAAATATTTAAATCTTTTAGGCATACGCTTTAATTGTTTAGTTAACTTAGGCATATCTATTCTGCATTTACCGAAAGGCGTGCTCAAATATTTTATTTGTGTTCGTCAGTACTTGTGTGAATCAGTGAGGTTTATCATCAGTATCAGTAAGGAATGGGTAGGGCCCAGTAAGTAATCATGAATATAAATGGCGTTAGTAATAGTGCGGCAATTACAGACGAAATTGCTTATCAAGGGATTATAGATGCTGGTTGGTCATATATTGAATCCATTTGATGAGGATAGTGAAATGGGAGGCGGTTGCCAAAAACTATGAATGCAATCTTGTAATATGTATATTAAGCTAAAAGGAAAATGAGTAATTAATTGCATAACTGACTTTAGCCGATTAATGTCTTTGGTGCTTCGGCGTCAGATATCATAGTACCACAGCTATGTATGTATACCAATATACGTGTGCAAACAGGCATAAAAAAACAAAAGCTCATCTAAGCGTGCTATAAAAAGTGCAGAAATGTTCACAAACAAGTACTTTTTCATTGAAACCTGCAAATTTGCCTTGCCTTATATGACTGCAAATATAATAATGAAATGATCTTATAGTCTGTTGCTATCAGTCTTGAATCGAAAGGAAGTGGTTTATTCCTCATAATTATCGTTGGCCATCGGCTCAGTTGTCTACATTCATTTAGGCTTCACTCATAGGTATAGATAATCCTCTGATATCAGTCTAAATATTTTAGCAAGCTTACCCACATATAATAATGTGTCTAATTTGTTCCTTGTGATATGAGTTCTCCCAGTCCAATATATACTTACTTATGAATATGATTATGATTGATTAGAATGCAGGACCGGAACAAAGAAATTAAAACAGGGTGAACTCCCCTTCCATTCATAGCTACTATGTAAAATATGTGGCTATGGGTAAAATATGCAGGGTAGTAAAAAAAAGTTTAAATTGGTTTGATCCGCATTGATGTGTTTACAATAATAGGTTTCCACCCTTCCTCTTCCCATCTGAACATTGTGGGGTTCAGCGAAAAAAGATTTAAGACAAGTTTATGATTTGCAAATTTGGTTGGAAGGACTGCTCATGCTGAGATCCCTAAATATGAATGAAGTTAAAATATTATTTCTAGCAAAGTATTCGCACTCATAATAAACATTTATAGGCATGTTAAAAACTGGTATGGTCATTATTTACTTAATAAAGTTACGTTACAACAAATAAACAATTTTGTAACAAGTCGTCACAAGTCCTTTATTCTGAAATTTGAGATGATCATTCAGCAAATAAACAAATACGTTTATGCATGTTTCACGAGTTTTAGCAACAAGTAAAAAGCTTTCCATGTATGATCTGGTAATAATGATCATTACATTTTCGCCAAAATATATGCATATCAAGTTTGTAATGTGAATTGATAATTTCAGTTGGTCAAATGAAATACATAAATGCTTTTTGTGCTTGATTTGCTCTACTTCCCACATGTTTTACATGAATGATGAAACTTGATACAAGTAATTTAATTACAGAGATTACATTATTTATTATCCCAATACCTTACCTGTATTTATATCATCCATCGAATTGGTAGTTTGATAGGTATAATTAGTTAAGAAAAAATATGACATAATATTCAACTAAATTAATTAATTTGAACGTCAGTGCAGATATGATATGAATAATGCTTCATCTGAGAAGGTAATTAGGTGAATCAAAGGAACTGCCTGCATTTAGTTAAATTCTATGTTAACCAACAATTAATTCAGTTTCGATTATATTTTTTTAGATTGATACTTTTATTTTTCATAAGTTCATCTATCAGCTAAAGATTGCTAACAACATCACAATCACAAATTTTTTGTCAATATATATGGTTATGTATAATTATAGACGTATAGGTAGAATATAATAATATTTTTCTTCAAAGAAAAATCAAAACGGAATCTCTAAAATACTCGTTCGTATGTATGTAGGTACCTATTTATAAAGGTAGGTAATATGTATTTCATTGTAATTTACGATGATGATTTATCTAGATGATTTTTTTTTGAAGAAACTGAACAGTCGATGTTCCTATTCCTGCTCTCAGTTTATCTGCTTAAACTATATCAACTATGTTGACATTTCTTATTGGGTTTTTACTAGAGACCGAGTACAAGGTAAAAATAACGTACTTGTTTTAACAATTTAGTGCAAATATACTTTGTTGTGCAGAATTGTCCTATATGTTCATTTTACTCACACTTTTAAGAAGATTTTTTGTCGTTATAAAATAGTTTTGAGTAAGTAGGTGTGCTCGCTAGGAGCCAACAGTTTCTGTAAAAATTCAATTCACCGTAAATCTTGCAATTTTAAATTGTATCTACTTATTCATAGCTTGTTTTACATAATCATTCCTAGTCCTTAAATCGCCTTTACATGAAAGTGTGAAAATACAACTATACTTAACTTTACAACAGATTTATGTACATAGTCCAGAATTAACAACTTTACAATGTACAATATACGAGTACAATATATAAGTAGGTACCTACACTATATACTATAATTCTAGGTTAATTAACTAATTAAAACGTATCATGATTGTAATTGTAATTTATATATTATAATTTCTCATGTATAAAATGTTTAGTGAAAACCTGGAAGTTTGATTTTTTATATGTGAAAAATAATCGCCAGCTCCGCTGCAGAACTATTTACTAATTATTAGGATCTGGCTACTAAACTACCTTTCTAATATGGACAAGTTTAGTTTTTGTATTTAGTTGGGACTTGGGACACTCGGATAGAATCAAGTAACGAGAGAATGCCTGTGGAGCGATTAATGGCAATTGGCAATATTCAAGCGTGCACATTATTACGTATCCTAATGATATTTTTTTACTATTGCTATCGGCATTACTTACCCTTAAGTATTTATGATTATGATTTAGGTTTTAAAATAATTTAGCTGATGATATTTGTAAATAGGTATTCTTATTTATAGGTATATTATTATTACTGTGTAATACATAATGGTAACACGTTCATTTCAATCTTCATCTTGATCACTCTAAAAGTGCTCTATGCTAATTTTTTTAATAGCTACAACTGCAAAATACCCTCATTTTCAAAATCAGAATATACAGGTTTACAATGATAGTGCCTGACTGTCGCATCATGCAGTTCAAAGTTCAATAGCTACCAGTTACATTAATTTTACAATTAATTACATATTCAAAAATCTAGATAACTCATCTCATCTCTGCAACAATCTATATTTAACTGATATGATATGGCTAGGTATAAATATAGTTAACTAATTAACTAGTCTAGTTCTAGTCCCTACCTTTAAATGGATAATACGTACGTAAATATGTAGCATTTTAGTAAAATATCGACATTGTAAATGGAAGGCACACTGTTTCCTTTGATTAAAGTTTGATATATTTTTCTTCTAAAAGTATTTAGTTGAGAGTAATCGGGCTATTCTGCCCCTACTTTGATTTTTCATGTACTTTTACGTATCTTGAAGTAATTATATGTAATAGTACATTTTGCACCAAAATACACAGTAGCAAATTAATTACATTTTACAATTAAATATGGAGTCATATAGGTATAGTATGATAGTACTGTAGTTGTAGGCTCTATAAAACTACACACAATTTACAATCTGATATAAAAATTTGAGTTTGAAGTTGGGGGAAAACTGACAAAACGGTCTTTTCTATAAATGCATTATTTCATAAGTACTACATGGGTTGGGTATGTTGGTTTTTTAATGTACGTTATGATTTGATATTGATATTACAAATAAGTTTGATTTGATTTGCATTGTTTTTTTTAAATCGACCAGCACTCGTCGCTTAAAATCTTATCCCGAGGAAATAGTCTACTAGATAGCGATATTTGATATTTCTTTTAGTCCTCTTCTGATACGATTGGGTATAAATAGTCACCTAATTAATCGTTTCAGTTTTCCATCACGACTTAATTGACGCATCGCCAGCCGAGGATCTTGTAGCTGTCAATTAAATCCTCGTATGCCGCTTCCCAATTGCCAGCAGTCCAAATTTCGAAGACGAAGATGATGATATGATGATGACAACCGCAAAGACTTCCAACTTTCCACTAATTAGGATCGAATTTTAGGCAGCGAGTTGGAGTAGTACGTGTTGTTGTTCTTTGATTGTCAGGCAAGGATCCCCATCCTCCCGATTTTGGCCGAGAGGAAGGTGTGGATGATGAACACCAACGGTTTGGGACAGCCGTGTAGGTCCAGTTCCTAATTAGGGAAGAGGATATGATATCATAATCATTATTAATCTCATCTCATAATCCCCCCATTATCATTACATATAAGTACTATATTGAATAGGTCATTATATTTTAAGTAGTATATTTGCTCCAGCCAGCTATCTCATGGACACATACAAAGTTTACCTTTTCTCCATCATCCGCTGCAAAGTCCAGCCATAACAGACGATTCCCGTCATCCGCGGATGTCCTCAGTTGGGTGTAGGAATACTGCCAGTGTACTTTTGGCTTATCATTTTCAGACTTAGGTAACTCAGTCAGCGTGAACCCATCCTCGTAATGAACTTTGAGCTGACACATCTCTCCTTTCCAACTACATTCTGTAACATTAACACAAGAAGCATCCCAGGGGAATTAGTGGCGCCTCATTCCCCAAATCTCATCATCATCCCCGCACATCAAAAATATTATACGTCAAAATATGCATGAGCTCATACTACTTTCTCCTTCCTGTCCTATCCTACCCCTCATCCCCACACATCCCACACATTCCTCTTTAATAAACACTCCTGTTCCTCCATAATTATATTAGGCAATATGCATATAGACACCTATTTATGTATGTACTTTAATATTTCCTCTCTAGTCATATCACATAGACTACATCACATTCCCATCAAATTGAATAACCGGATTCTTGGACAGCATCTGTACTTTGTAGTAATAACTACCTCGTTGGCTACGATTTCCAGATATTATCAGTAACTCTCTGATGGCGTCCTCCACTCGAACTCCGCAACAGCCAAAAGTTCATAAGCAGAAATATGCGGCAGAGGAGGAGGGAAATTATTTTGATAGCATCATAACATGCTCGTTTCGTAGAAATAATTTGAGAGAATTTGCCATCCAATTTAGCCGCAGACCTCAAGAACTCTCTCTTCATCCCCACCAGTACTAGTTGGTTACCTTCTCTAGTCCCCACATCAGCGCTAATTTTTTTAAACAATAGATTACATAACATACCTATGCGAAATGCTTTCACCCTCATGCATATGGGTACTTTCTATTGATTACAGGAAGTAGATGGGTCCTACTGAACTGACTAGGTACTTTCTCCCTGTTCATATTTGTATGTTCAGAGAGGAATCTCATCTCATCTCACAAAGTCCATTTTATCAATACACATATGAAAGCGCTGCTGTGTTCTGGTTCTCTCTCAACTTGAGAGAATGAACTGTTGTTCATAGATGTACCCTGTTAATAAAACATAAAGGTGTCTGTTATTCCATTCCTCTCGTTCCCAAATTCCCATGCCCCTTTTGATTCATTCATTCATTCAAGTGGAAAAAGAGGAAGGATGATCCGACAGACTACTCTCTGGCCTCTATTCTCATCTCATCTCTGACATTCTCTCCCAGAGAGTCGGGCTCACATATACTTTATAATAGTATACTTGCTTGTTTAATATTGGAATCTCTTGACTTCAATTTCTACTTTCCATGATGTTGATGTTGATGAGGATGATGCTTCATGAAATTAACGATAACCTTCCATCCAATCCTCCAACATCACATCACTTACTTTTGGTAGCCTCATTCTATTCTATGCCACCGACACTGATGCCGTCGCCTTTGTCTCTACTCAACTCACATTTTCAACTTTGTCGGTGTGGACTAGAGCAAAAACAGGCGAAACAAAAACGGTTAAGCATCTATGGAGAATCTACACCTATCTGAGAGGACGCCTATATAGAATTGCCAGTGAACCATTTATAACGGTCTATAACTATTGCTCAGCATTCCATTCAAATATAGCCCCTTCCCTGTTGTTTGTTGTTTTTACCTTTAATATGTTTACAAGGGTGTGAGCAGATGTGTATAAACTTGGGCAAATGAGATGTGAACAAAATTTTAATTGAATTCGTCTAATGCGTAAGTATTCCTGTTCTGTGGGTGTCTATTTGGCATTTTCTCCTTTAGGAAAAACAAGGCACGTTTCATAATGCAATGATGCTGAATACTTAAATTTGTAGCCAACTTGTGTAAGTTGGAATAATGTTATGTTAGTTGGAATTGGAAGAATCGACTAGGTAGTTTGAAACCCTGGCTTGCCTTGGATTAGCTTGGTTTGGCCATGGCCATGAGGACGAGATGAGATGAGATGTGAGAAAGGTGGAAATATAAGCCTAACATAACATTACATAAAGTTTAACAGCCCTCGCCTAATGATCCCTTTAATAAACATTTTCTGATAGCTCACGGAATCACCAATAATTCTGGGGATGTTTCAACCTATCCTCCTTCCCCACTCATTTGCATACTCACTGAAGGATATAGGGTAGGATATCTAGGATCGTTTCACTTTTTTAACAGGCGGATACCGATACATTTCGGAGTGTAAAGTAATCCCATCGTATTATTTGCTCATTACGAGTAAGCCTAACAACACATCGAGCACGATCTCGATGCGCTGCCTTTGACATTCCTCCCGTTCGACTACTATAAAATGGAGAGAAAAAACTTTATGCCCTGTTAACTATAAAATGCATTAAGGCAGAAGAGGCTTTTCAGGAGGATTGCTTCATTAACTACCTTATATTCTTTTTCTAAATATAACCCGACCCACGGCGACAGAATAGACACCGTCAACGTGATGATCATTATCATGATAGGAGAAATCAACATGCCTGCATGGCTACATCTACAATTCTGCCACATGCTCCAACTTTTTTTCCTGTATTTAAGCTCTTGGTTTTTAGCACTCAAGGCATATATATATTAGCTTAATTTGCTAGGCTGACACTTACTGCAAGATAATTCTTTTTGCGTAGTTGCCGCATCATGGGAGGATTGCAAAATACTCCGTGCCCAACCAGCCAAGTCCTTTTGGGTCTCAGTCCGGAACACAACGTTCACGATCCCGGTTGGGGTCCCGATCCTTATGTGAAATGTGAGGATGTCCCGGTAGCCGGCGGGAGACGTGTTTGCACTTGTTCGATGGGATGAGCTAACCAACCTGGGGAAAAGAAAGAAATGTTGGAGAAAGCTGTTAATTTTTAATTGAATTCAAAGCCGTAGATTTTTTTAAATGCCCGGGTCCAAAATTAAAACATGCACAGATTCTGGCATTTTTTCTGAAGTAAATAGTAAAGAAACAATAAAGCAATCGGCTCAATATAAACATGCTCATACTGGGTGGCCCAAAAAGAGGGGCAGTACACGGTCACTATGGAACGGTGATATGAATGGCAACTTCGGTAAACGCCATGGTTACCATTCATATCACCGTTCCATAGTGACCGTGTACTGCCCATCTTTTTGGGCCACCCAGTATATAAGTTTAGACATATTTTAAGCTTTATACCTTGTCGTCAACAAAGGCCAGCTTTCAAAGGGAGCAGCCCAAGCGTCAACAGACCACGGCGGCGAATTGTAGAGCCGCAGCTCTTTGTCAGTAATCACAACAAATGTGGGCGTCCATAAATTACCGGAAGGATCATCCCCCTCGGATGAAGTGCTTTGACTGCGACTCTGCCACAATAAAACCCCAGACATTACACAACCATATTCACACGATGGTGGAGAGAAAGCAAAGAAAAACAAAAACTAAAAGAGTTATGTCAACATAACACACATTCCATTTAAAGCATCCATATAACATATAACGTAGGTAGGTAGATAGAAAACCTATTCCGAGAGTGTTTATTGCCTAAACACAAACTTCTGTTTCTGTTTATTTCTAATTTACATACAAGGGAAAAAGCCTCCATAGTCATTTCAGTTGTGTTGACATACAAGAATGATTTTTTTTTCTCTTTCAAATAGTAAATACCTTAATGGAATTATTTAAAGACCCATCCGTATTATTCCCATTTCGTTTGAGTAGCCAACCCATGTGCCTCGCTTTCCCCTCAAGTACGTCGTGAATATAGCGATTGGCTCTGTTTAAAGCTAATTCCGTGGATTCCGCGAGGGTTGTGCTCAGCCCGGAAACCCACGCACTGGCCTGTGCCGTACTCCCAGCCCGGAGGACAAGACTGTGAAGTCCATCAGGGGAGTAAAGTTCTATCGTCCGATGATCTGGAAAATAACAGGGGAGGGGAAGGAAAAGAGAAAGCATGTAATATAATGCAATGCAATTCAATGCACATAATCTCATTCATTCCATAATCATAAATGGACTGTACAGTAATAACATTGGAATAATGACGGTTTCTAGGATCCTAGTCCTAAGTCCTGGAGAATGCATGTCTCGTTTTTAAACCTTATCCCCAAATCCACTTTCCCCAACTTCAGCTCAACTCAACATGCATTATCCTCCCATGTTTACTCGATTAATGCATTTCCTATAAAGTTTTATTGGTGATGGGCACAGCCATAGCCATTATGAACACCTTTAACGGGACAACACACTTGATGCTTCCTGTGGATTTAATAAATAAATTTTCAATGTGATTACATCCAAGCCATGACTATGGCTTCAAGTGGAAGTTTTTTCCTAACAAGAGTCTTTCATTCTCTATCCAACTATCTATCTATCTGTGCATTTACTTTTAGAGTGAAAGCTAAAACGTATTTACTTTACACTTCTCCTCCAAAACAAGTGGCATTCAATGACTCAACTTGTATTCACAACAAGGAATAAACACATTTCCAATCGAAAATGCCATGTATTTTGTAATAACACGTGCTTTAATCACACATTCGCTTGAGAATATTATGGAGTTTTTCTCTACAGTCTAAAAATAGCATGTAAGTAGTGGGAAGTCTATTTAATTATTTATCAACTATTTTATGTTAACTTCATAAAAAGCAAAGTTTACTCGGGACTATCATAAAAACAAACATGGACTATGTATGATGATGGTGTGTACCTATTTACTCTATAAAAAGTCTGATAATTTCTTACAATATAACATCAAAACCAACCCACTGAATGGACTTTTCCTTACATCACAAGCGGATCATCATCATTTCATAAGCATTTTACGGTTAAAAGTTTGACAGTATCCGGGATGGATAAAGCCTCATGCGAGATCTGGATCCGGATCCTTTTATATCGCTTTTCCACATCACCGTCACCACTAATGCAGGAGTGGTCCAAACCTAAAACTCCTTTCTCCCTTGTACATATTGTTATGAACTTATGAAGTTAGTACACCTGGGCGAACAACTTAAAAAGCTCATTTGGAAACTTCAAAGATTACCCATAATAATATCATATCATAATATGAAGGTAGGCATATGACTAGGACTAGGACCAGGCCAGTAGCCAGAATGAACGAGAGCAATTTACAACTATTGAGGGAACGAATCTTTTTTTATGATGTCTACAAGACACATACAAACAGAGAGGGAAAGTGGGACGAAATCTAGCTCAAGGTACCTAGGCATATGTCTATGTGACTTCCCTCCCATGTCTGATAATATCACACATTAGGCGGTTCGGAAATTATAATTTAAACTTTAATGCCTATCCCCATCCCCTCCCCTCCTCCCCATATCCGTTCTTATTCGTTAAAGTTGGCAGATTTTCCTTATTTGCATTATGCATCCCAATTAAGTGCCAAATTAGGCATATCTTATTACAATTTAATGGATGGAAGACGGGGGGAAATTTCATCCTAATAGGATTTTTTCCCTCTTCCCTTCTTCTCCTTAAAACTTTAACTTACCAACATCAGGATATTTGAAATTAGTTGCTAGTAACGCAAGTGTGAGTGGAACACATCGGGTGTCGGATCTGGAATAGGATAAATCTGGAGGAGGTCCCGGCAACGCTTCAATTTCTCCATTGAGGTTGACATGATTTCCCTCTAGGGAGCTCCCAGCCATATACTCCTTCTGAAGATCCCAGCCAAGCTCAGCGAGAAGTGAGGCCTTTCTAAAATACGGCGTGACTTCCTTCAGGTATTTCACTGGTAGACGGAAGTAGTAGTGCCAAGAGATAGATTGAGGAAACAAAAAGGGATAGAAAGGAAAAGAGAATAAGAAGAAGGAGAAAAAAACGAGAGAAAAGACATCATCATTATCATGACACTCCATGAAAAATTCACGCCAGCTTTAGCATCCCCAACTCCTTTTAGTACGGGACATAACCCTTTACTTTTCCTCCTTTCACTTTTACTTCTCCAACCCATTTCTCTGTCATAGCCATGATGCTTTCTCCTACTGTATTGTAAAGCACATGTGCTTTCCCTTCCAGTCTATAGTACATATACCTAACATAACTATGTCGACATCTACTTTCTCCACTTTCTCCTTCCTCCTTTTTATACTTTTTTCTTTCTCTCTTGTCTCCCAGCTTTCTTGCTCCTTTACCTTGTAAATGTAATTTAACTCGTTCCCTTTGTAAAACAAAAATGAATATAGTGTGTGTGCATCTTCTTTACAAATAAACAAAAAAGGTAAAAAGAAGGGCATATAAAAAATGGGCCCCAGAAAACAACTAGAAATAATAACGCCCTGTCGTCCCCCAACTGACATGAGTGGTGTGAACAGTCTTATTTATTCAAGCAATATACTTGTCTTGATTATTTTCATTCCTTATACATGTCCTCTCTCATTTTGCACACATGGAAAAGAAAAAAAGTTGCGCAACAAGAATGGCATAAGTACAGAAGGTACAGAAAAACGTTGACTTTCTCCAGTTATGTTTCATTTTCATACCTAGCTATAAGCTACTCTTCTCATGGTACATTTTCTGTACAAAAAAATCATGGCTCTGAGGAGGATAACGACTCCCTACTTATATGGAACAAAACCTTGTGGGCTTATACTTTCTAAGGTTGTTCCTCGAAAGCAGCGTGGGTTCTTCTGGGTAAAGTAAAGAGTAAGTAGGTGGAATTCCTAATTTACAACACAACAGTTGCTTGCATACCTTCTAAATCCACTATTTGTCCAGCTCGTTTCAGAACTTTTACCGCTTCGTCATGAGTGGCGTTTCTCAAGTCCTCCCCGTTGACGGACAGGATTGCATCACCGACAAAAAGCTGCTCCGTTTTGTCTGCTGCCATGCCCTAAAGAAAGACGAAGAAAGAAAAATAATGATCCACATTTCCCACCCATTCCATTACTTATTACCGTCACTGTATTATACACATAATTTATGAAAACATGGGTTGGATGTTGGATTTCATTTTGTATATTCTACTCAGGTTGGGTTAGGCTAGATAAAATTAAGAAATACGAAGGAAATTAGAAAGGGTTGGTTGGGCTGTTAAACATAAATTTAAATTGTAATGGAAGGAGAAGGCAAAGGGAAAATTAAAAAGTAAAAACCAGCCACTTTCTCACGTCCTCTTCCCTTCCATTCAACTTTCACATTCTGTAAAAGCATAAAGCAGGTCTTGCATATTAACAGCTACATAAAAGGAAAAGGAACAGACTGAGTGAGTGATAATCGTGATAAAGGGGATTGACAGTGATGAATGATATTATATGAAGGGTCTTAGCCATCGTGTAATTTTGAAACTGGCCTGGCTTTATAAGAGTAAATCTTCCCATGTGGACTATCATGTTCGGTTGTAGCAAAATGTTGCAAAAATATTTCTAAAACAAAACATGTTGAATTTGGTTCCCTTTGTACTACCTGCATGAATAGTTTCTGATGAACTGGAATAAGATTATGTCAATGTTCAACAAAATCTTCCAAAAATCCGTCCGAAATTCAAGACTTCCGGTGCCATTTGAAATTCTCCTAATGTAATACGATAAATATGGCACGTTTTCTACATGACTGTCGAACCTCATTACTTGATCTAGAACATAACACTAAACAGGAAGAAAAAGTCGTGGGTGTTCCATGTGGAATTCTCGTACATAAGTCATATTAAGTTATTAAATATGCAAGGGGAATTATTCCTAATCCATCATTTGATTTCAGTGTAGAACCCTATCATTAATTTGGTATTCTATTATGAACGTGTACAAATTCATCTGAACCAAAATTTCCCGTCATACCATTATTACAACAGCTTCACAATTACTGAAGACAACTGCTTAAATCATACCCGCAGCATACCCATATTCCAATATTGAATTAGACCTTGTCCTGACTCTTCTGTCTGTTAAGTTCAATTCTATTCTGTTCGAAGTTCTCCCTGTTCTGGGGAATCTAGAATATATTATTATTCAAAATGATGATTCCGGAATGCAGGAGTCACCCAAGCCTAAAAATGCAATACGAACATGAAAAGCCAAACGAGTTTGTCTTTATCTCCATAAAGCCTTAAATATAAGCCCGACGAGGATCCGTTCATGCATCACTACTCCCATATTGTATTCGCATGGGTGTAAAAATGCCAAAGCCAATGAAATCCTAGTAATATAGTGGGAGCATAGAATGGCTGGTGAAAGTAATTTCGACATATCGTCATTCACACAAAAATGTGAAAGTAACGGGAAAGGAAAAGCCAAAGCATATAGTATAGTCAATATTCTAAATAAATTTATCCCTATTATATCCTCAGCTCAGCATATACATATGGCATGGACTTTTTCATGTTCATGTTCATCTCAAGTGCTGTATGTTATGTGGGGATAAGCCATTGAGAGATGAGAAGGGAACTATATTTCTCTTTCAATTTCAGTTTCAGTCCTCGACAAAGGATGCGATGCGATATTCAGAAGGAAAAAACGGCCGTCCCTACTACAAAAGGTCTACAACTGTCGGAAGCGATGACAATGTTAAATTTATGAAATAGACAAGTGGTTGACGGGCGTACGGAAATGAAGAAGGGGAATACGGGACAGAGCTCCACCATCGGCAATAATACTAATAGTAATAATAATCATAATAGTAACTTACTTAGAAAATGGAGGGGATATAATAGGGATGGAGGTAGGAGGAGAGCAAAGTTAATGGGAAATGGTGTCGGTATATTATACTCAAATGGTTATATTTATATGTATAGTTTATAGTTATTATTAAACATAATATATGATGGAATGGAATATGTACTCTTACCTTAAATATTTTAGAGATAAGGATCGGCCTGGAACATATAAAACATGAGAATATAATCAACTTTATGTTCTGCACACATACATAAGTTTACTTATCATTTGCTTTGTTGGGCATAATAAAAAAAATTCCGCCACCGCCATGAACGGTTTGCTTTGGTTTGGGTATATAAACCAACCCATGCTAATGAGCATAATGGATATATTAAAGGTGGTAAAAATTTCTGGGGGAAATTTTTTCCCCGGGTCGATATGGGTAATAAATATATTCGAGCATATAGGTAATATTACATTTTATTTTCTCTCCCTCCTTTGATGGAGATCCCGAGCCCGTTATTTTCCGTCTTGATGACTCTCACCAGCCTCGTCTCACTGCTGGTGGCTGCCGGTGTGGTAATTTCCGCTGAGCTATTGGAGTTGCTCCCATTCTCAGTCGTGTGATGATGATTCCCATTCGTCGTGTTGGTGGCAGCGTGCCCATTCACACCTTTATTATTACTATTATTATGAAGGGAGCCCACCCCGCCTCCCGCTGTCCCTGCAATTGAGGAGCCTGAAGAGGATGAGTTGTTGGTGGTGTTGCCGCCGCCGCCACCACCACCGCCACTGCCGGTCGTCGTCCCCTCCACATCGTAAAGGCTGAGACATAGGTACTGCCCCTCCAATGAGGATAGCACTCGATACCACTGGAATGAATTAATATAGTAAGATTAATTAAATATAGCAGGGAACAGTTATATATAGGTAAGTACATTTAAGTATAATTTTTTAAATAAACTTATGTCCCTTCTCTCTAACCTGGCTCTTTATCAACACGTCCAGTGGCCCACACCTTCCGGCGCCAAGAGTTGAGTGGCCAGCGGATGACCATTGTGAAGTGGATGTGTTCGATCTATTTGTGTTTGTCTCCATTTTTCCTCTCCTTTTCTGTCACTTTCCTTTCCTTTTTATCCTTTCCCTTTGGTTGATATCCCCTCCCGGTATATAATATACCTATATCCCTTTCTTCCCAGTTCCCACACGTTTAAGAAAGAGACAACACTTTGCCAAGAAAAAAAGTTCTCTCCTTTTCTCCCACTTCTTTCACTCTCTTCTTACGTAATACTTTCTTCTGCTTTCTCCCCTGTTATTGCTTCAAGCATCCACTTCACTCCTAGGAAATACAAAAGAGAGAAGGAAAAAATGTAACAACAGCTTTCACCAATTCCGGGAATGA
The DNA here is from genome assembly GCA_034700485.1 of Pseudosinella alba. Taxonomy (NCBI): domain Eukaryota; kingdom Metazoa; phylum Arthropoda; class Collembola; order Entomobryomorpha; family Entomobryidae; genus Pseudosinella; species Pseudosinella alba. The sequence goes on from JAQIXQ010000002.1 coordinate 81,670, forward strand.
GCATTGGGGAAAATTGGGTAAACTAATGGGTTATATATGTTATATTATATATACAGAATGTATCTCTTGGGCTATATTCGGCTTCGGCTTCAGTCTGAATCTGACTTTTAAAGGTTTGATATAGGTAGGATTCGATTGGATGGGGAACCTCAGAAATAAAAAGGGTATCAAACCAATAACTTCAAGCTATATACTCCCGTACTATAGTCATTTTGCTCATTGTCAGTGCTCACACTGACAGATAGTTAGGGGCCTTCTCCTTGCTTACCTAGCTTTCTTCGTAGTTTTTGTGGAACTTACACTTCCAGCTTTAGTCAAAGCTGCTAAAACATGGGTAATCTATAATACAATATAATATGTATTATAATACATATATCTGTAGGTACTTATGTATGTTTACACGTGAACGCAACTTGAACACAAACATATTTTTCTTTTATGCTTACATCAATATAGCATGACGTAACATTTTTATTAGCTGATGCTCCAAATAAAGAGCTAAAAGTTAAGTAACGCCTGTAGCTCATCTCATCTTTGTCGACACATCTTCATATACCTACTCTTAGCTGTACAAATGGAGGTAAACATGGCATGGCGAGGTGAAAGTAAAATGTTGCAATCGTGGAATGGCAAAAATGATGGGTAGGTTTTTGGAAAGCTCCCGTGAAAGTTGTGGCGCCACCGTATTCATAAAACTTATACATCTTTCCACACATTCCCAAATTTGTACACATTGTAATAGCTACTAGCTACGTATCCAAAGCATTAATAAAATCTCCATCATTCTTATGTAGTAAGTATGTTATGTACAATGTATGAAAAAACCTATATTGATTTATCTTCATGTTCATTTTATGATCATTTAATATCCATCCAACGTACTTGTGCGTAGAGCGTCTTTGTAATTTCTCCCCTCCCATTCTATCCTGGTGTCTAATTTTCCCTTTGTCGTAAATGCAATTATCATTATCATTTTTCTCCTCTCGCTCATACCATATCAGCCTTGCCAGAATTCTCTCCAAAAGACAATGACACAATGCTTATATCCTCCATAAAATATTTACTTCTTTCTTTTCGGTCTTTTTGATCATCAGCAATCCTCTCGTATGAACGAGGAACGAGCTATGAGTGTGTGGAAGCTGAGCTCAAGTCCCTTCATCCATTGTCTGATCACATTTACGGTTGCATAAACAACCTGATTATTTCCCTTTTATACTTTTTGTCATTTTCTTTTCGGCGGAGGGATTCCCATAGTTGTACTTGTGCCATACAGTAATAACAGTCTAGTGCTCCCTCCCGCATCCACTTCATGCATTTATTGGAGAAAGGTAATCTTGTTCGAATTGCATTTCTTTGCTCCTCTCGCTCCCTTTTCTCCTCACTTGCCAATGCCAACCAACCACATTTCACATGAGTGCATGAGCTTGTAGGTCTTCGTCTTTCTTGGAAGCTCCCAACCGTACCTAAGTATTACTTTCTTCTAATAACAGAAAAGTAAAAAAAAATAGATATGGCTCATGATCATGGCTGGCTTGGCTTGGCTAGAGTACCTTTATACCTACTCCAGACCTCGTCAAGCGCCAACAAGTCTCCCCAGCTCCCTCCACTCTCTATTTGTCACACACGAGTTCACCCTTTATACCCATGTGGAGTGCATAGATATGTAGTTGGAAATGGAGTAGACTTCCATATAACCATCCGGGTAGTTAACTCCGAGAAATATATGCCTAGACATAAGTACCTACATAGTAGGCCCCCAAGATGAGATTTTCTTTTGAGGTGAGATTTTTCCCTTCCCAGATCCTATTTAGATATCCACGAAATTTTTTCCCGAGCTATATTCAAATATAGGAATAGGATGGGAACACTTTTTCGAATAGACTTATAGACACTAGTCGAGGGGAAATAACTCGCATATCCGGAAAGCAACATTTATGAATACGAATGGTTTCCTTTAACTTCCCTTTGAGAGCATAAGTATAATACCTACACAAATACAACATACGACTGTTTTCTTTTCTTGGCCTTGGTCTAACTAGTCCTTTGCTCCTGATCCTATTCCTGGTCTTGGTGTTACTCCTTCCTATCATCATCATCATCATCCCGAAAAAAAGAGAGAGAAAAGAGTCCACCAATCCACACTATAAACCCGACGATAACGATGATCTGATGGACTTTACCTTTTAAAGTGTTCTTTGGAGAGAGGGGAAGGGAACTTCTTTACACCAAGTCATGGTTCATTGGCTGTGTATATTCGTGACTCACCGCTACAACGCACTCGTTTGACTTTTGTATATTAAAAATAGCAAATACCCAGGTATAGTGTACCCTTTAAGGATACTTTCGAATGCGGAGTTCCACCGATTCCAACAAAAAAACTTTTTTTATTCCGATTTCGGATGGAAGAATAGCAGAAATGAAAAGAAAATAATACAGAAAAATTCCCCAACAAATTTTTGGAGTGAAGCGACCACCCAGACCAGGCCAGACCACTACCACATCCCATGTTGTAAATAACTTTCTCCTTACTTTCTCTCTCCCCGAATGCCCACTGCAATGCAAGTAAACTGCCACTTAAACGACTTTATATATTAGAAAAGTCGAGTGCAATAAGCAACTTAGTTGTGGAGGGCGATAACAGGAAACTCAGGGAAAACATCATCACTTCCATTTTCCATTCCACTAGAATTAGTTGGTTTGGGTGGGGGGAATAGAATAGGAGGAGGAAGAAAGAAGAAGAGAAATACTAATTTAAAATAATGAACGGAACAAGTTACGCTCGATCACCTTCCTCCTTTCTCTATCCCCCCAAAACCCGGGTTGTTTACTAGTTCCTATCCTGATGTTTTGCTTCCCTTCCTTCTTCCTCCCGGTACTTAAGCATTGTTGTTGCTGTTGTCGGAATTCGGGATTGTATTTGCCTTTCTTACTCACTTCCTTCGAAAAAATATTATGAAACCACAAATGCCCATTTCTCCTTTCTCCCTCCCTACCTGTGCGCTATCCTACCGGAAGGAGGGAGTAGGGGAAGCAATAAGTGAACTTGTGACTAAGGTTGGATTGGAGATGCTCTTTCAAAAATAGGTATATCGAGAAGAGACGATAGAATCTTTTTGTATTCATCACATCACGGCCCTTTATAGGAACCCTTTATGTTGTTGGGCTATGCAAATATTATTTACTTATGTCATGGCTATGGCTATGGCCTTTGTATACACTCATGCTATAACTCTATAACTGTTTAATATTCATAGCTGGGGTCTCGGAGCTCCTTTAACAAAGTTGGTGGATTGTTTGGTTTGGCTTGAGTTTTATGATCCCTTATCAAATAGCTTGATCGGATCTGATCTGAAGGAAGTCAGGATTGGAATATTTGGAATGGCTGCCAGGCTATATTTGTATGTGTGTTTCAAAGAAATCTGTAACTTCTTATTCTTTTCTTCTGGTTCTGAATTCTGGACCCAGATAATATGAACAGTTTCATAACACATAGGAATATAGGATGAGAAAGTTCTGACTTCAGAGATGATGAGATCAACTTTGAGTTGATTGAATCAAAGAATAAAAATAAAGAAATCAAAACTACAGAGATAGTTGGATTGGATAAAGTTTGATCTTTCAAACTGATTGGGAGTTTGTGGAAAATTCAGTTATTGTACTCGTATTGTATTCTTCTCCACCAATCCATTGTGTAAAGAGTAATGTAAAATGTTACATTGTTTGATTGTTTGGTGGGGGAGATGGACGCATTCTTATGAAAAGTAGACAGTGGAATGGTCTATACTTCCATTCCCTACAGAATGTCAGTAATCTTTATCCAATGATCAAGTTTCAGAACAATGGCAATAAAGGAAATAAAAAAGGTATGAAGTCGGGATTTTGGATTGTTAAAATGTAAACTGTTTTGGCTATGTCATGGTACGTTTTCAAATAAAAAGTTTTAACCAAAGTCAGTTACATAAAGGGTTTCCGGAGAATGGGCTGATCATTTCAGGTTATAGATATGCCAAACCAAAAATCAACTTATACATAAGTTGAAAGTGATACGAAATTCTTTAGAAAGTACATTCTTCCTATTAAGTGATATGATATGATATCTTCTGGGTAAAGTAGAGTTTACATAAAGTGATTGAATGTATTGATTGTTATCAAAAAGAGAATGACAATAACATGAAATGAGCACAAAGTAAAATAATATGAAAAGTCAAATAATTGAAAAATTGACAAAGGTCGAAGGAAGTAAAGATCTCATTAAGAAGCCTTGTACAGGTTTCTAGACCCTGTCCTTGGCACTGAACACTTTTCAGATTGATTCAGTGACCTTAGCGGTGTCAAATGTCAAAACATTACCGTAAATGTCGTCATTACCTTCGGCGCCTGAGATATATTTTCCTGTATGTATGACAATTTTTTAATGCAAAAGGTTTTTGTTGCAGTTTCCTGTATGTATGACAATTTTTTAATGCAATAGGTTTTTGTTGCAGTTATTTTTATTAATCAAGAAACGATACTCTTATAGCAATTTTTAAGCGCACATCCTCTCGAGCCCAATCTAGACGGTTTATTATTTTATTTATCAAATAAATTCAAACAATACTTTTTTTAGGCCATAGTCGTAAGATGGTAACATTTTCTATATCCAGCAGGAAACATAGTCACTGTTGTACTTTTCACGATCCATTTTCTTTTATTACTCAAGATTTCAACCCACCATGACGGAAGCATTACTACCTGACTCGGTGACCTGCAGCTATGATGTAAAACACAACCAGAATGCAATTATTGCATGAAGTATATCATATCGTACATTCTTGCTCTTTTTGCGTGGCTCTCAGTTTCAGTTACAACCTGTACATAAAACCTAACAAATTGTTTTCTGGCCGCGAATGATAGGATGTGATCATTCTTCCATAGTTCATTAGCTGTCTTATTTCCTTTTGAAGATTTTCTTCCCCCATAAAGGAGCGTCACAAAAAGCTATTCTGTCCAAAATGATTGAGTACATAACTCTGCTCCTTCACCGTGTGGTCGGGCTTGGTCTGGCCTTTACTTAAGAACATTGATACGTTAGTAAGACACGTTCAGTATAAACCGTCATTTGTTATCGGGCGACAAGCAAGAAGGGAAGGACTTGCTTGGAAAATCAAATCTTAGCAAAATATGCTTATATGAAGGTGAGGTGGCGAATGGCACTAGCCAAGAATATATTTATGTTACAAATATTACAAGGAAAGTACCTATTAGCACAACATCATCATCACCTTCGACCCCAGAACGGTGGTGTCGAGAGAATCTCCTTCCTGTTTGCTAATCGCCATCGCCTCGTATGACAATCAATCATGTTGATACAAATCCACATTTCTAGGACTTCAATAATCTTCCACACATTTTTTTAGCAAGAAACGGTTTATTGATTAAAGGGGAATAAAATGACTAGGTATATTTGGTAGACCTACATTTCCATGAATTTCCTTTAAAGAAATATCCCATTCCAATTTATGATGACTGATGACATTTCATTCTTTTGTCAATTTATTCAAACCGATGATGATGATGATGATGATGATTCCAACCACAAACCAACATACATTTCATATTACCGATAGCAAACCTACTGCCAGCAATATAAAAACTTAATTGATGCATCAATTCCTATTCCTATCTCTAGACATATATCTCTATCTCTGCTTTATGTACATGTTGTCAGCAGCATTGCGGTTTTAGTTTAAAAAAGGGAGAAAGTTCTGTGGCCTGGTGTGGTTGTCACCGAGGAGAAAGCATTATGGGCTATATACAATTTATATACCTAAGATGGTGAAAGCTTTGAACAGCTACATTCTTCCCAGCTATATATGCTGTCATCCTCCTTGCTTGTCTGTCAACTCAACTGAGCTGACTATCCTACTTTACGTCTTGATCGATAGATTCCAGGTTTACTTACAGTAATATCTATGTAAACGGGGAAGGGGAACAAATACGACGGACGGATCCCTTCAATTATAGTATAAGTTTACATACAAGGTAAGATGGATATGTACATAGCTCAAGGTACTTTTTATGTTACTTTCACAATAGTAAAAGTCAGTTTCCCTTTCCCCTTGTTATGTCCCTTGCTTTAATATATCCTATATCCATGCATAAGTATATTCCTAGTCGTGATAGTATCGTCCTCACTTGTCCTGATGATGTCGCCACCTGCATGATGTAAATGATGCCGTAAGGAAAAATGTTTCCACTTTCACCAGCAAGTGAGCTAAGAGAGGAGAAAATGTGGTGGTGATGAAACTTCTTGTTTTCCCCTCCTTTATACTCCTTCCTAGTATTCCTACTACTTTCACTTTCTCTAGAGCGTCAACCTCTCAAAAAAATTTGTTTCACTTGCGAGTGAGATCCCTTCTCCCATCTCACACTCCTCTTGATATTATTGCGGAGGATAAGATATATCTCCTTTCTCCTCAGATGAGAATCTCTTCGGAATTTGAACATTTTTCATACTCATCTTATCTGCCACCACCATCACCTCACCACCACCATCTATACCATATAAATAGGTAGGTTCACACATAGGTATAGTATCATCATCATCTCATCTCTTTCTCTCTCGCTCTCATCACATGACGAGACGGAGACGATGCCACTGCCATGCCATGCCACCACCGCAAACACCTTTCTCCCAGAAAGAAAGAGAAAGAGAGAAAAATCGTTCTAACAAACTGGTTGGTACAAACTGAAAGAACACGGAACTTTTTTCTTCTTCTTCCTCGGTTATGAATATACATCATTATATTACACATTACACACTGTCAACTATGAAAGCAAGTGAAAAAATAAGGTGTCAGTGGGGGAGACGCTCTTTTTTTCTTTCCTGAGAATGCTTTCCATTTCTATTCTACTTTCTACTCTACCTACACGCAACCCACCCAATCCAACCCAAACTACAAAAAATATACATAAATAATAATATAAATTAGGTAGTATTTTAGATGAATATGACTATGCACAACTAGGGTAAGCTTAAGCCTAAATGAAATCGGCATAGGGCTCTCGTTTGCCCTTTAGCCATCCTTATCCCCCCTCCTTAATATAATAATATCATATCATAGTACAAAAAGCCTTTGACGTTGCATGAGCAGGATATGAGGATGACACCACTACACTTACACATAATCCAATGTGAAGATAATACTTCTTCTTTGGGTATGGCAGGGGTAACAACGATATAGATGTAACATTTTAGCACAGTTTTTCCAAGCACCATCATGCCATGCCATACCATGCCAAACCAAGTTATGTATGACGAAGACATATCATATAGTCCATAATGCTTTCTCTTTTGCTTTCACTTTCTTGGAATGCGAAGGCTTATTTAGCAAGGCTTGCCGGAGGTGTAAGCTTCCTCCTTTAGATTTTTCTGGGGGAAAGCAGTGTTAAGACTGGTTGGTTCTTTCCCCCATCCACCACCATCCCAAACGGTCCCTTGATGGTTGTTATAATAATATTCGGGAAGGCAAATCTGTGTGATGTGATGGGGAAGATGGGGATGGCTATGGCTATGATGTGACTTCAAAAGGAGATCCGAGCTAAAAAGCGCGGTTGCTCTTTAATGGAGGGAATAACAGGGGAGACGGGAATTTTTCACGGCCTATATAGCACCATGGCCATGACATGACTTTGGACGTGGTGATGTGATGAAGGAGCATGAAGGAGGAGAAAGTTAGCATATGTATTTTGTTCAAGCTCCCTTGCTTATGGTTAGTTAGAAGATGATGTGATATTATGTTGTGGGGAAAGTGCATTCGCTTGACTGGGGGAAAATATTTTTAAAGCTTGAATGTGGATGATGTGGAGGTGGTTGTGGATATTATTATGTCGATGTTACTGAGGCTCGTCCGCAGCTGTTTCGCTTGTCACTTCAAAACCGTCATTTCCGCTTTGAATGAATTTTGCTTGGATACTTTGTTTTTACTAGGATGAATTTTCCCATTAAAGTGTGGCTTATCAAGATCATGTTGTTGGCTAGTTTGGATGATACTGGGAGTGGGAGTGTGACTTTCCCTGTCGTTTTTATACTCAGCAACAACAACGCTCTTCCGTGGAGGGAGACGTTATGTCTGCTTGGAACTTTTATGCGCTTCCCTAACAGCCATTCAGTTGGAAACTTTAAAATTGACAGGATGGGTTGGATGCTGGAGGAAAGCGCAATCCAAAATTATTACAACTTGACTGGACTGACTCAGTTTGGTACTTTCCTTTCATCATTCAAAACTTTTTTTTATTTTTTAATGCACCCACCCATCCACCAAGTTACAAGTGCTAATAATGAGCTGAAATATTTAGACTGGGAGCTGAAGCAGCTTCTTTCATTTGACTAGAATACCTATAAGGATGAGAAGAGTTTCCACTTGAAACAATCAAGTGCATACCGTACCCCTACCTAAGTTGGAGTGAATGCGAAATAATTTAGATTTAGTGAATCCTCTACATGATGAGGAGGAGTAAAAACTTGACGTAGTTTCAACAGCCGTAAATTGAAATTCAATTATTCATACAAGTTTGAGGTTATATACCAGAAGTAGAGAATCCTGTTGGCTCATGAAAGTTTACGCAGCTAAGTAGTATAGTCATATAGTCAGGGAGAGAGTTTGAGAATTTGCAATAATGACGAGGAGTTTATGACATGACTTGTGTTCATAGTTCACATACATATTTAGATCTGCCCAACACTCAGCCTTTTATATGGCGCTTAAAATTGCAGATGTTTCTTCCCGGAAGCCGTTAGAAGCCTGCTCCACTTTATACTCCCTTTACTTGTATAAAATTTGACCCCTATCCAAACCAAAACTTTTTAAATGCCTCCCATTCCAAGTAAATCTAATTTCATTTAATGTCCCTTGATTTCGTGCATGTATGGCTGTGATGATGAGATGATGATGCAATTTCAACCCAAGCCAGAACTGGCGAAGCCTTGCCTCCTTCTCGCCCCAAGTTATCTGGTGAGAAGGAGAGGAGAAAGTACACTTGGAATTTTTATTACTGCTTAAATCATCTAATAGCATTTTCATTCATGCTTTCCCTTGATTCCTTTGTATATGTCATTGTCGAAAAGAAATCTGTGGAGTGCTTAGGACCTGGCTTGTCTGTTACTTCACTCAGGACAACATCGTTGATATATTTAGGGATGTAAGTATGTTTACTACATACTTTAGGGGTGGGTGGGTGTATGGTTTGACTTGGCTAGTTAGACATTTATCGCAATTTCCATCCATTAATGCCTAACTAAGCTACATTTACAACTCAACACTATTCTGTTAAGATAGGAATGGGAAGTAAAAGCAAAAGAATACAACTCGAAACTTAAATATGATATGGGTATAAAGATTATATTTTAGTTGGAGAGAACGACAGCCCAGGAAAATTAAATTATGAATCCCTTTTTATGATATAAAAGTATGTGTGTAATTATATTGAATGAGTAATGGGCTCTTTCCAAGGATAATATAAAATATTTTTATATAACAAATTATGTCTTAACAAGATTTGAGAACACATATGAAAGAACTCTCATGTCATAAATAAGGTCGAAAGAGTTCCAACTTTCATTGGCCCGGTTTTATTTGTACAATTTCCGACTTATTTTTGGTGTTGAGCGGAGTGCTTGTATCTTTGAATCGTCAGATGTACATAGAGAAGTCAAGTAAAAACAGGCATTTCATTTGAAGTATAAAATGTGGGGTAGTTAGAGCCGTTATTTTGACATGCATAATGTAATATAATTTTAATTGTGAATTTATTGATGCTATCACAGCCATAAAAATTTTACTTCCTAAATACATTTCAGAGTAGATATTAGATACGCACCACAACGTACAGAGCTGTAACTGTAAACGCCCACGCGTCTCTTCTGTAAATTATACAATTTTAAAATCAATTTCCATTGGTGATTCCCTCCGTCCAACCTGTCACCCGCGAATATTCCGTTTGCTTCCACCAACGACGGAGTGTTCCATGAAAGTTTATGAGTTCTTCAGTACACGGCTAGTTGCAAATAGCCAATTTTCCCTAGGTTTATCTCAAGTTTTGCCTTTATAATGAATGTAAAGGAAGGATCGGGTGGGTGCCATTCCCCTCCAGTCCCAGAGACCGCAATGAAGGGCACATTGAGCTCACATTCGATCATCAGTTCATGTCCTTTTTTACATTTCTTTCAAGCATACATTCATAAAACATTTTATATACTTTAATATCTCTTTATCGACTACTCAAAAGTCAAACTAGACTCTTATATTTTTTCCTAAAATCTATCTACCTACAGTTGAGTAGGGATATAGTGGCCTATCGTATAGTGGTTCTAAAGCTTTAGTGGCCACAAAATGTGTCGCCCGGATTTGTATATAGGGAAATGCATGTTAAGTCCCAGCCATATAGTGGCCTGCCCTATAGTGGTTCTCACTCAATAGTGGCGCACTTTTGACGGTCCCGTAGGCCATAATCATATCATATAGTGGTCAAAATGCACAAAACGTAATTTAAATGTGACTTTTCATTGTATTTGGCGAAGTAATGATGTGGTAAGTCGCAGACAGTACTTAGGAATGCAACGTGCATAAGCTTGTCGTTCGTATATACGTATACATAAAGTAGCTTTCATGCAGACTAACAGAACAACATTATGGGAATTGGTTAATGTGGATGCATATTAGTATTTGGCCCACACAATTGCCATATTGTGGCCCATGACCACTATATATATATAGTGGCCGAATTCTATAGTGGTCTTATTTTCTGTCGCCCTCGGGTGGCCACTATAGCCCTACTCAACTGTACTTGGTATTTAAATCCATTACTTTTCCTCCTCCTCCTCTTGGCATTGGAGCACACATGTTGCAGATTGATCGTATATAAACACAAACTGTCCCGAGGAAAAAAAATATTTCTGGCAAGTCAACCACCTCCATGGATGAATACACAAGCTCAATCGGAATAAAGCCAGCCAGCCAGCCAGAGCCAGAGCCAGAGCCACATTCATAGATTCAAGTCAAAACTGCTCCCATCCATGCCTTCAGCCATATATATCATTCTCCAATTCTCCAAACGAGAGAACGAGAACCACAACTTGAAATTCTCTTGGATAAGTATTTTATACTAAACTAAACCAAGTTGATTCTGATTCTCCCATCCATGCCATACTAGTTCCATCTTCCATCTCCACTCCCAATGTATGTCTTTCCTAACTAGCTACAAGTAGGAGAAGGGAGGAATTTTCTTTCCGTGGATTAAACGAACCAACATGAGAGGAAAAAAAGTTTTCACTTCAAAAACTTAACTATTACGTCTCCTTTCAAAAGAAATTGAGCTTAAAGATAGAAGAGAAGGAGAGGACTTAAATAATATTTTGCGTTGAAAAAGTTTGGAAGAGTCTTTTAGAAGGAGCCCACATTCACCATTACCATTACAATACTTAGCACACCACTCATTCATTGAATCATATTGCACCAGTTCTGTGGGATATAAATATAAAAACTGGCATAAGACGAGATTTCCACTTCTTTCTCCAAAAACGGAAGTTATAACTGTGAAGGGAGTGCCGTTATGTACTTTAACCAGTTGGAGTAAAAATCTTATAATGTGGGTTGCTTATATGAAGTATGTACATAGTATGAATTATTTTGAGGATTCTCTTCTCCTTCAAAAGCAAAAAAATGAAAAGTATCTTCAGGCTTCATATAGCTTCGATACAACTTGACGAAACCATAAGTGATCTTTCTTTGGAAGGAACATCTTGAAGACGAGAGAATGTAAATATTATTACTAACAACATGACCTAGATTTTGTGCTCGAGTGATTTCCCCCCTTTTCATCAAAACTGTTACTGTTACGCAGCTAAATTTTTTGAGTTAGTCACTTCATTAAATACGTGCAACTTTCTTCTTTTTTTGTGGGAGAAAAATAGAATAGATCGATCCGAGAAAAGTTCCAGTTTTTCATCTGTAGAATAAAATTTTGCGATTTTAAGCCACATCTTCCGTAAAATTTTTGCGTACATGTTTTTAGTAATATTTTTGCTGGGTTAGCTGGAGAAAGCAGAAGGCTACATCAGTTTTCATATTATGCATATTTCTACAATAGATATAACTTAATGTGACATTTTTATATCGCTCAGCTCATCACATTCATCGGAAGCGAGTTTTTATCGCATTTTAGTACAGCGTTAAATACACAATATTTTTTATATTCAATATGAAATCACTTAAAAATTCCATAAGTCTTTTTCCATGCTGCCTAATGGCAATTGTTGCGGCAAATGGCTTGAGCGAGCGAAGGACTATCCAAAGAGCAATATTAATATTTTACCTGCTCTTGTTTCAGAACATCACAAATCTCAATCACTCCACACTACTTACATAAATACATGCCTATATATCCTTGTTACCATTTTAGCATAACTAACTCAATTTTCCGCATGAATATGGAGGATGTTGTTCTGTTGTTATCTAGTTTTCCGCTTAAGATTCATTCCTCTCCTCCCATCCACATCCACTTAAGAGATCGAGAGAGGGGACATTTCTCTTAAGTTTTAACCATACCATCAGCATCGGCATCAACAACATGATCATGCTCTTCGTTGGGAAATTAAGAGAAGTGGTTAACCAAAACGGAGGCCAGGAGATAAGTATAAGATAGCTTACATGCATTCATATACCGATGCGATGATGCCGTTACATTTCCTATTCCAAAATGATCTATTCTATCCGGAGTTTAGGAGAGGACACTCGACATTACATTGTATTGCCCTTAGTCAATGCCTCCATCCTCCTCCTGGATATGGAATCAACAACAGAAACAAACTATGCAATACATGGAGAAACAATAATGAATGCTTTACTCAACTATTTACATTGCCACTGGTATGGCCGGGAGTGAGTTACAGCACCCCAGCTTCTCATAACCTGAAGAGCTTTTAACTCTTTAAAAAGTAATGTTTCCCGAAGATGAGCTTAATGGGATTCATCCATCATTCCCTTCCGAAGAGGAGAGGAAAAAAACTCCGCTACTTGTGCCGTTGTGCCACTGCCATCGCACTCCAACAGCCAACCAACGTCGTAATGGCAGCGTTATAGTTATATTTACGGGCACGCTTCTAATAACTCCGCCGAAGTAATATTGGTTGTTGGATGGAGGAATCCCTCTTAAAGTTGTTTGGAGTTGGATGTTGGAGTTGGAGGCGAGACTCTGGGAGCAGACCCAGACCAGTGCATGCGGCAAGCTAATGTATCATCCATCCGCTTATGAAATTACTCCTCATAGTTCATACATCTACATCCCTAATCACTTTCGGAATCATATATAACTAGGTAGATAGTAGATATTTTATTATTATACAACAAGCCGTTGCCGCCTGCATCCAAAAAAGTAAAAAGATCTTTCCAGAAATATAATGACTTGGGAGAATGAATAAACATTGGACTTAAGTACGTAAATGTTATTCTGCATAAAAAACTCCACAAGTACGTCTATAGCATAAGCATATATACGGATCTCATTTCATGGTCCCGAATCCTCTCTGGTCCCCAACTTTCCCAGTTTAAAATAATTAAAATTGATAGTTAAATATTAAAGAATGCGTGAAAGCAGATTGTAGATCCTTCCCCCATTATATTCTCTACAGAGTAAAAAGAATGAAAAGGTAGTTTCGTCGGTCGGAGTGTGCCCCGCTCAGGAACTTTATTGTTAATGCAATACAAGGTAGCAGTTTTTTTTACTTTCTATTTGCTTCCGGCCACCTTTCTACTTCTTCCCGTTTTTTTATAATGTACTCTGCTGGGTAGACTATTGTGTAGATTGGGATAGGGAAGAATAGGAAGTTTCACTGCATCATTCATTCTTTCTCCCTTCTTGCTCCGAACCATATTATGAAGTTAGGTATGTAGGTATGCACTTATGTGCCTCACTATAATATAATCTTTTGCTATATTTGCCATCCCTGTTGTCAGACAATGATCTGTGAGACGTAAAAACAGTAATGAGATTCTAACACGAAAAGTACATTTGAAACACATAAATATTTGACTCTTTTAGTGCTGAAAGTAGGAAATGTGGGAAGAGCGGAGTGGAAAAAGGCATCTCTCTGAAAACTGAAGCCGAAGCCGAGAGAAACCCACCAAAAAAAGATCTTACACATAGATTATATTAAACTATAACATTTATAACTTTGTCGTAGAATGGAATGGTATATTATTATATAGTAACTTGGGTAAAGAAAAAACTTTTTGAAAGAGTAAACAGCAAACTAACATGAGAATTAGGAGTGTGTTTAAAACTGACGATAGGAGGATATGGCTCAAGAAGACGTGGTTAAAGGCAGCATTCTGGTGGTGGCTTCATCTTCATAAAAGTTAGAGGAATAGTTATATCGACACCAACTCGTTAGATTTCTTCTTCAGCAAGAGTCGAGTCAAATCTGTGAACAAAAATTATAATATATAAATATAGAGTCAAGAGTAGCTGAATATTCATATCATAATAATATTATTAATGGTATATGGATGACTGTTGGAGTGGCTTGGCGTGAGCCAAAACTTGTTAAAAACTGGTTATTTGCTCAATTAGATACAGCTTCGTTTTAACTTTTAAGCAGGCATCGCCTGCTTTTTAGAGGCTAATTACGATGCATAATATTGGTTTACGTGAAACCGATGTCTACTATTTACCAAGTGGGTATTGCTCATATTTACAAAACAACCGCATTGACTCTATCCAGTTACTTTAATACTTAACAGAGCATTTTATATTGTTATGGAATATAATTTTAAGTAGTTTACCTTGAATTTGAATAATGAACATACATTTCATGAGCACTCAAGTAAATAATTCTTTTCGCAAATATTGATATCTTTTGGAAAAACAATTTCGGCTAACCTTATTATTAGCAATTGCGACCTGGCAGAAGTTAAGTTAGATAACAAATGCCATTAGAGGGGCACTTCGTATCTAAAAAGATTTTTTGCTCTTTTTTAGCACTCCCAATGACTTACGTCCTTCTAATCTAACATCAAATCATATTACAGTTTACCTATTTGTTTTTAAAAAAATATCAAATCCTTCGTTCCAAATCAAAATGTTCATTATTCTGTTCATCAATTCAATGTTCATCATCTCCCTGCTTAACATATCGGTTCTTCATTTGTAATTCCAAAGTTAAAATCATTCTCCTTTCTTACGGATATATCCCGATAATATCAAAGTTTGCACATTATATTCGGAGAAGAGAAAGCTCTAAGGTTCTGGGTTCGCAGCTTTTCAAGAACATTTGTCATGCTACTTTTCATCAGCCCTTTCCCATTTCCTTTCTCGACAGGCGACAATCCAATATACATGGACATAGTCTACAGAAGCACAGATACATTACCAGCTATAGCATTATATGGTTAAAGTTAAATGTTTCATTCCATATATGCCCATTTCCTTCCACTTTTAATATATATTGCCTTTTCTATTTAAGTATCATTTCCGTACTCGGAGCAGCGGCAGTGGTTCTCCTCGTTGTTCTTTAATAGTAATAATAAATTCCCCTTTTCTCAATTCCCCGACAAAAAAATGAAAAAACCATCTTGAACTATGAACTACCCACTTTTCTTCAAAATACCAACCAAACCAAGTCTGCCCCCTCTTCCTCTTCCAAAAATGGCATACCTAACATCCGACTTTTTATATTTTTTCCCGTAGTATTTTTATAGTGTCCATGTTGAATTTGAATAGGATCCAAAGGAAAGGGAAGGAGTGAATACGCGGAAAGACAGATGACAAGAGAGAGAGAGGGAGAAAGTCCAACCAGGAAATTTTATGAATTCATAATGGCCAGCGAGAGCAAAAATACAATGAATGAATTCAAGGAGTCTACCAAGAGCAAACCAACTCAAATATGAAATGGTCCTCTCGTGCTTTCCCCATAACCAGAAAGAAACATTCCCTCTCGATAACTACTTTAAACGTGCCCACTCCCCACTCGGTACTCCACCAAACTATGGAATGGCTACAATGTAAAATGTAAAAAGTGGAGGGGATAGTTAAGATAAGTAAAATAAGAGATTATTACAATTCTAACCGAGTAGTTTCCTTCCTTCCCTTTAGTCTTTTTTTCTTCCTTTTTGCTCAATTCAATGCTAAAAAAGGAACGCGTGGACAAAAGAGGACCAAGCCAAGAAGGAGAAGTAAAAAATGATGATGAAAAAATCCTATCCTCCATCCATTCGGCTTCTCCGTTTCTTCATTTCATCTCATTGTAGTAGAGACATAAGGGAAAGGAGTATTTATGTCTTTGACATTACATTATATAGGTCTTGTCCAACCTGCTTGTCGACGAGACGACAGCCAGCTCCAAAGCCCGTCCTCCTTTCATTCATACAAGTGGAGGGAAAGCCGAGGGAAAGGACAAAGAAATATAATGGTGAGTGAGTGAGAGTGAGAAGGAGCATAATGCATTGGGGGAAAGTAAATGGATTCTCATTCCTCTATAGTCATTTTCCTCGTTATAAATAAAGTATACGTAGTTTGTATACATAATCAACGCTTAGATAGTTAGGTTTAGGCATAGACAAGGCTAAAGTGAAAGTGGACAACCTCACCCAGACCAATTCTCCACGCTTCTATATGGCCTATACTATACTTTCCCTCGTTGGGGAAAGGTCGGCGGATGGACAAAGCGTGTAATAAGGAGCTCTCATTTTTTAAAGAAGAGAAAGCAAGTAAAGAGTTTATAGTTGTGTGTAAGAACTGATGTAGCTAAAGCTTAAGCTAACGTGCACTTGAATTCCATTGTATTTGTATGAATGTATCTATGTACCACCAACCTACTTCTAACTTCCTTCCTATTTATGTGTATATTTATCTGTATGTCTGCCTGTCTTAAAAGAAGATGATGATGTGGATATGCCACGAGGGCATACATATCCCGAGGCTAACTTGGTTTGGCTTGGTTTTGGATTTTTTGTCTTCCTTCCACCCAGACCAGGCCAGACCAGGATAAAGTATTATGTGTTCGATTCGAATATATTTGAATTGGTTGAGATGTACGGACGGGGAATGAGAATTGAAGAGAAGGTTGAATTATTACATGTAAAAGGCTTTGAAATAAAATGAAGTGAATTTCATGACATGGAATTACAATGAGATGTGTGGTGATGTAAAAGAACAAGGGAGGTAGAAAAAAGGGAATGGAGGAGATGGAGATGATGATGGCAATGGTGAGCTTACATAAAGCGCTGATCCAGGGAGCATTATTGCATAAGGGCACGAAAAGGCCTTTCTCCTTTTCTCAATAATGCTCTGCTTTCACTTTCTCCGAACATATATACATCTTCCCCATACATATGACCGTTTTTATCATAGGACACTTTACTTTCTTCACTTTATATATTTTTCCTGTGGAGAACAAAATTAGAATTGGATACACATTTATAAAAAGAGGAGGAATGTGCACAACGTACAAACGAGCAAATTCACTTAATTTTCTACCAAGCCCAAACCAAACCAGGAGGGCTGACTGACTGTGACTGACTGGGAAAATATCTTTACAATGGAGTATGTGGCGGTAGGAAACAAAGGAAAATGAACTAAGACGAGGGTTATTCTGGTTCTGGTCTGGAATAAAGTAAACTAAACTTTTATTGTATTTTCAAATTATCTTTATATGCTCCTGATTATGTACATTGCATTGTACATTGGGATGTGAATATCATACTTATCTAGGTAGGCCTTTTGTACTATGCCGATTCCTTTCCAGCCTTATTGTAGAGAAAGTATTTTTTCGGCTTTCTTGGCTTGAGTAAATCATAAAATTCACCTGGTTAAGTTTGAAGAAAACTCTGGGAAAGTGAAGGTACTGCATACCGCATAATGAACATAAATATCAGACTTGTGGTGATTGAGTTGTGAGTGACTTCATTTTTGATTGAACTAAACTGCATTGAATACTTAGGATAGGTAAGCTTGGGAAATCCATTTCAGAAGGGTCGGTGAACGAACGGTCTTTTGTTGATTTTTTTTATACATAAAATATATTTATTTTCGTGATACCGCCGTTTTTGTGCCATTGCATTAGAAATATATTATATTAGTACATATTTTAGCTGGTTTACCCATAAAAATTATTCGTGTATGTACTTTGATTGCGTGTCTAAGAGGAATCATCCATGTATGGAATGGAATGGGACGCATGTACATGAAATAAGAACAGTAGAACTGGAACTGTGCTAATTTCATTTAATGGAACATTTTGCTTTCTCCATTGCGGATTAGAACAATCAACATGAGGAACATTTGTTTTAGATAAGTGGAAGCGAGGAAACGAATCAACAAAAAAAGGAAAATGAAAGAGAGTATGAGAGGCTTTCGCTTTCACTTTGAAATTGGTCCTCATATATGCACTTACCCACTACTACATGTTCTATGAAGCTTTATTGTGCTTCAAGAGTCTTCTTTACTAACTACCTGTGTGGAACAAGAAGCGACCACATAAATCAATCGTTAATTAATCTGAAGTAGAATTCCCATCTACATTATGTTAATGTTGTTTACATTCATGTTGATCGTTTCCATTGATTGTTATCAAACTGTGAGGTTCGGGTTATTAGTGTGAGGAGGCGGAGGACATGGACATGACTCGACGCAACTCACTATTCCCCTGAAGACATTTCTTATCATTATTAAGATCTTTTTGGTAATGCACATGTGCTATACCAAAAGTTCAACTTGTTTGTTCTTCAAGAGCCACTGCTGCGGCTACCAACCACTATACCATGCCAGCCAGCCACTCCAAATTTAGAGCAGCTTCATCTCTCTCTCTCGTGCAAACCTATGATTATGGGCAATTGGCATGAAACAATCAGTCAACAAGAGACCTACTTCTAGAATAGAAGTTCAACTTGAGAATAATATCAAATTTATATCGTGTTTTTATCTCCTTACCAGAACATGTGTATCAATTATATACACCTACATAGTACATATTTTTGGGGTTCACCCATCATACATCATTAGCCATGACTATGAGCCATTCGTTATGTGGTGTTGAGTACATTTCCATTTCTTATTTGGAGTTTGGATGTGATGTAGAGACACAAAATATCTCCTCACATTTTACCTTCCAGGCATTATATGTGCATTACATTATTTCACAACGATGAATTTCTAACGAGCAATAAGTCTCTGTTAAAGAAGCCCGACATGAGTAGTGATGATAACACAACTTCAGTCTGAGAAACTGCTTGTCACATAGTTATACTGTACTAGTGATTCGCAACAGATATATATGCCATGAGCTAGGTTGTTTGTTCATCTTCTTTGCACTCAATCATTAAACACCTTGAGTATCATCAGCATAATCATCAATATATCTGTCCTGTGCACATTTAGTCGAATTTGATACAATAAGAAAGACACTGCCTAATTTTTATTTGAACTTTTTTAGGATTTGAAACAATAATTGCAACTTTTGTAACAGTCCAGTCGAGAATAAGAGTAAAATATTTATTTTGGCATTTTCTCCTGGAATAATATATATGCACCTACATAAGCTACTATTTGAAAGGGTTTCCGCTCCCAGTACAAGCTCAAAGAGTTAAAACTCAAGAGATAAAATTCAGTCAACCCGACTATAACTGTTAAATTAGCATAAAGCTCCAACATGCATGGTAAGTGGGCACGAGTCAAACGACCAGAGACGACGATGCGCGATATGCTCTAAGATCATACATGCTGCAAAATTATGTATTTTCATAATTCACGTGCCCCAGCTCATATCCTAAATTCTAATATCAGAACCAGAACCTGCACGTGCATCAAACTGAAGAAATATTTGATTAGGCTGGGCTTAAAGGTTCGTTGGTCATATTATGAATTTTAGAGCTATAATAGTATGCGTTGCATTTGCATGCATATCATCATCAGCATCAACATCACGAAGAAAATGGTAGGGGGAGGGAGACGGAAGAAGGTCTTAAGATTATACTTTAGAAACAGCCACACTTACATATGCCCTGATCTAATGTAAAATATATACCCACCCACCACGTTTTACAGAAACGCCATGCCAGAGCAGATGTAAGACCTAAAACTAAAATGTATCTTTTAGAAAAACAGGAAGAAAGTATGCCCGTTTCAAACCTTCTAGTCCCTAGTGGGAGTAATACTCAAGTAATGGCGTAGGAGGAGGATCAGAGGAAGAGGCTATTTCTTTAAAGAGGTGATCGACAAGGTATGTGCCCCTCTCGTCATCGTCCACCCTTCTACTTCATCTTGAATAAAATGTAACCGAAAAGGCTCTTGTGCCTGTATGTACAAGTGCTTATGTAATGCCTAAAAAAGCTGTTAGTGGAAATATGACTGATTGCAAGCATGTTTTTGTGTCCTCGTCGTATTTGCAGTGATAGGTGTTTTTATATTATATTATGATCCTCCCAGCTTTTCTCTTCACCGTCATTTCTTCATATCATACCAAATACCAATTCGATCAAGGGGACAGTAAAAGTACCGATGCCAAAGCTAACATAAACATAAATGATGAAAGTCAACTCAGATCAAATGGAAATTCACTTAAGAGTTTAAGAGTGGAACTGCTTATTCCAAATTCCAAAGTTGTTACTAAAGTCTAACCAGAACCATAGGCAGTTCAAGAGGCGGCTCAAGTACTTATGCTATAAATGCATCAACATCAAATGTAGTTAAGAAAATACAGCTACTTCACCCTGTCAGAGTTTGGAGTGTAAATATTCACATTTGTTTGCTAATGTCATTGACGTGATGTCATCCCTTTTAAAAGCATTAGCAGTGCAATGGCAATATTATGCGTTTACTTGCTTTGGAACTAGGAAGCAAATGTTAGGGAAACGTTACATCAACCACGATAAATATCCTTACAACTTTGAGGGGGGAGCCGTCGTCATAATCATTATATTATCATATAGGTATGACATGGAGAAAGCTTCGTGAAAGCTGCATAGACAGTTTGCGGAAATCATGTTGGTTATTATTACGAAAAAGGCATCATGCATCATGCCGTACATATTGCGCACGCTTGCTTGTTATTTGCTAAATGGCAACATAAAAGGTGTACTAAATATTACATAGAAGCTGAACCCTTTTCTCAGTCGAACACGTTATTCGGGAAGAAAGGTTCAAACTACGAAAACAAAACTTTATTGGTAAGGTAGATAGATGATGCAGCATTTGCTGATAATCAATGCAGCCCTTAATTTATTAAATGTGACAGTACGAGCATTTGCTTACAAAAAGATAGCTGAGATCATAACAATTAATGAAGCTGATTTTGCAATTCGAACCCATATTATGCAAGTAACATTTCTCTCAAGAGTACGCAAGAAGACATCCACTTCATGTCAGTCTGTCCTTCTCCTGCCTGCCTTCAATCATGTAACAAGCTCTTTACTAGCATGTCTAATCTAATCTAGTTGGAATGACACTAATAACGCCCCGAAAGCAAAATGTGCGCACAAAAACTGCAGCTACATAAACACTTTTGCATTTTCAGGAAGACACTTGTGAAAACAATTTTTTGTTTAGGAAAATTAGCAATAAAGTATCCAGTCTTAGCCCCAACTCTAAAACTGTCTGAACTCCTAGGTCCCGAGAATGGATTGATTTTTTTTTTTGCATAGGACTAATACACGTGTTCCTTCCTCCCCCTTACTGACAGTAAGGAAATAGTATCCTTGTATCGGATATATTATCATAACATTATTATCGTGTCCATAAACATTAGAGTTCGTCCTGTACTACTTATAATCTGGATCTGCCTCCAACTATGAGTCTTAGTAATTGGAACTTACTGTACTACTCTTACCAACAGATATAGGCTAGGGCACAAGCCCAGAATGATTTATCGAACGTAAATATGCCAACTATGTTTACGCAGCTCATTTATTTGAATCCATATCGATTCTCAATAAAGCTTGCACCTCTTGCTCGAGAAACAGTTTTCCAGACGCTTCGTTCTAATATAAACCAATCTGGCTCTGGCTGCTTCTAAATTCGCTAATGTGTTTTATCTAATGTAGTGGCTGTGGTGAGGTGGCCCGGATAATATACTGAACCTAACATTAACATGGATCTGATGGCAGGATAAAATATACCTAAGTATGCTTCCGTTCTGTAAGTTATAGATTTTACCAAGGATTTCCCAAATAGATATTATTTTTCACTTTCTCTCTCTGAAACATTTCAAATCTTTCTTTGGCTATATTATTCCCATCAAACTGGATTATCTGGTAAATAAATAAATGTCAATCATCATTAAGCATAAACCCCTGCAAAGCGGAAATGGAAGGAGACATCGCAATCATAAAGCTAATCATGTGAATCAGCTAAATAAATCCGAGATAAATATGACTTCTGTTACATAGACTGTTTGTTACTGCTGCCCGCTTTAGCTGTCTAGTTCTTTTTCAACTTACTCCTTTCATTCATTTGTTTGCATTTTTACCACCGTCACCATCCATCCTTCATATTTTTCAGTGTTACATAAGAGAACTTATTTTTACGTAACTCCACTCATAAGTCAACTCAAACTGTTTTTCAGCTCCATCCATATGAGAAAATATGCGACGCAATACGTAACCTGTCAAGAAGAAAATCCGAATCGTTACGTCTTCTTCATGACTATGACATTAAGGTTTCCTTTTTTCAGAGAGAGAGACAACACATCACACACATCTCATCTCATAGTACTTTTCGCAAAATTAAAGCTACATTTTGTGGAAGCCATATAGGCAGAGCAGATAATCCCCCAAATCATTATTTTATGATTATGGCTGGTTGGGAAGTGTGACTGCCTGTGACTTTGACTGGATTCTATTATATTATATCATAGATGAAACCAAACCACTGAACACACACTGACTGATATAGATTTAATGGGCTCAGAGAAAATAATAAAAAATACGCACATGAAATGAAACTGAAATGAATGATAAATGAAAGTCGGGTAGGTACATAAAAATATATCCAGCTTTAGTGTAGAAAAAATATCAGTCTACAAAAAAAACAGAAGTATATTCTGCTGATGATAAAGATAAACGTTTTAGTTTATAGGAAATGATAAGCTGAGCTGAACTCACTTTCACTTCATGCTCATATCCCGTCACACCATTATACTACAATAACAAAATGACAATATTGCAGATTCCACAAGATTATCACATTTAACTTTGGGTGATGACGACTATGATAATAATAGACAGAGAGAAAACCCTATTTCCTGTGGAAAAAAGGGAGGAAAAAGTTGCATGAGTGTAAAGATACATAAACCTTAGACACTTTTTTCCCTACTTCTATTCTTTTGATATCTCTTCCATCCCATACTCATATGGCTCTCCTATCCCCAACTTCCTCTTTCTTTCATGCTTATTTTCCCAAATTCAGTTTTTTATACTACGCCCAGACAAAAAATCTCTTCTTTTAAACTCCAACACAATGGAGGAAACTGTGCGGTAAAACATGTACAGTTTTACACAGCTCCTGATTCTGAAGCTGATGATGACGAAGATGGTGATGGTGATGGTGTGTCGGTGATGATCATGATCATGATGCAGTCTTAAAAACCTGAACAGTTTTTGAATGGAAGGATACAGACAGTGTGTATGTTGATGGCAGTGAAAAATGCATTTTTTTCTTTCATTTCCACATCAGGACTGAATTCTTGAAACCAAACAAACGGCACATTTCTTACGAAAGGAACAAGAGCAGGATTCATCTCCAACCCATTTGTTTCCCTGTAACAGACAAAAGTTGGAGCTGAATTTGGATTTTGGATCTCTGAACTGAATCTCTGGCTGGATGTGAATTGTGAATGTAGCTATGTATGCATGGATTCACATCACATCATCGACATCATTCTAAGGGAAAAAATGCGAATGTTTAGGAAAGACTATAACTAAAATGGAAGGAGTATTCGAAGCCCGCCCATGCCATTACCTTCAAAACCCGATGTTCCTGAACTACAAATTACAATCCTATTCCATTCCGGAAATAAGTTAGATGTTTATGCTCATCTACAATCTACGTATTCACTTGAGTTGGGTGTTGGTTTGGAAGTTGGAAATGTTGGAATATGCCTAGTTGGATTATGTGGCAGTGGGCAAAACTCGAACTCAACCTTCACTCATTTTTCTCTCATCCGTAAATTGTCCACATAATCATTTCGCTTTTCCAAAAGTGTTCGATCTGAATTCTCTTCTGACGTAATATCAATATCAGCTATCTATATACATATTTCTGTACAAGGTGCAGGTTTAATGTGGCTTCATTTTGGAAAAAAGATCGAATGAGTGAAAAATGTGTATCAATATTGCTATATAAGACTTTTAGACAGGAAGCTGGAAACTCTGTTCCTCTGCTTACTTCATCTTTGTAGCTTTCTCTGCTGTTATGTAAGTTGTATGTTGGCTTGTCAGCAATATATAGGTTTGGTTTGGAGCTGGAGTTGGTTATGTGGATAAAAGTTGCAACACGTCGCATTTTACTTGGTGAAATCGACACTTGCTTACTTATTCTTACTTCTAGTTTAAGGGAATTTCTGGGAAGGAAGTTACGGAAGAAGAAAAAAGAGAAACTTTCGATTACACTTTTTTCTGGGACTGGGACTGAAGAACTGTGAAAATGATGTGCATGTTTTGTGGATTGGCTTCGATTGGACTGGTGTAGTCCATGGTACATATACATACTTAACTTGTGAAACAATCATAGACATACTTATGCATATATGAAATGAGCGAAGTTATATATATGGCATGGTTGGTTGGTACGTGCCATGTGATCTTCCAGAACAGGATGTTGAAGAAAAGTCTCATTTTATTCATTTCAGGGCTGGAAATGTTGGTTTGGTGGGACCAATAAGTTAACTTTTTTTCTGGTGTGGGGTTGCTATTTCTGGGTACATTGACATAAAATGTGCATGGTAGTCTCAGTCTCACTCTGGTGTTGTTACCGTTGCAGAAAATGTCCGCCAGTCACGTTCACGTCCTTATTCTTGCAAGTCTGCCCAGCTAAATGATGATGATGGTATTTGCAAGACATCCGATGCTCATGTATCATGAAACAATTGATAAAGAATCTGATTTATTTTTCACTGACATTTGTGAGAAGGAAATGCCTTCTTCTATGCACATTCCATTCTTCCTTCTAATTGTAAGACAAGCTTGGAAAACAAAACGGAAATCCGATGTTCAAAATCGCATTCTACCTATCATTTGGGACACTTTTAATATCCTCACATTTATGATAATGACAATGAGCCTGATCATCATAGTTAGGTATTAAATAGGTTGGATGAATACGTATGTCTGAAGAAGTTATGGCAAATTCATAACATTTTCAGCAATCAAATAAGATTACAATCAATTACTTTAGATATCTACATAGAAGTGACAGAAATTACAAACAAACAAAAAGTTAAGATCCAATATCGGGAAATATATACCTATCAATTTTTTCAATTTCAAATTTACAATCTAGCATTTAACAAAGTCGGCGAATCTACACGAGAGATAGTTGTGGGCATCGGGTAAGAAGTCTCAATAAATATCATCGTACAAGTCCAGTATTAAATCTGTAATTTTGTTAAGTAAATACGCATTCCATATTTCAAAATGTTCGCTGGCATAGATAATGAAATCTCTTTTTCGTTTCCCCACTTATGAAAAGCAAGCATACTTGTAGTAGTATTTCAAATGAAATCTATTTCGCTTTGAGTTAGCCCAAGTGCATAGTAAAATGACGATGTACCGTAAAGTAAAGGTTAAATTTTATTTTATTACTATTAGCATATTATTCGTTGGCTATTTTCATTTCGTGCACAAAAACAAATATTGAGTTTTACTACCATTCAGTGCATGCGTTATGCGTTTCCAGCATGTTTGTAAATACTTAAATAGGCAGAAATAATAGATATACGATCCTAATTCATCACTGTATGTGCGTATGTATGATACGACATTGGATGATGGTGACGAGCTTTGTTTGCTAATTAAACAAAATTCTCAATGACAAGTTCATTTAATAGGAAGCATAGGTAATTCGAGCGGAATTTACCTTGGGTGGGGAGAGCACATAAAATCTACATGTATTTGCATTTCGTATTTGAGTATTTGTATGATGTCATTTTCTAGCTCATGAAGGTTAATTCAACATGCATGGAGCTTCCAACTGTTTTTCATACTCGTTTTTTTACAGCTTCCCCTTCCCCAATGACGAGTTGAATTAGGTAAATAAAAGTGGTTAAAAATTATTACTCCCCCTTGCGTACATAAAGTATAAGTATACGTTATAAAAACAATAACAATACCGCAAAACCTTACTCAAACATCATCCTCTATTTCATTCCATATTCCACGAGCGTAAATACCACCCACCTATTCATCTTCCCCAATTAAATTATGTATGGCCAATTAGAAAAATAAACTTACGGTTTCACAATCCCAACTGGTGTTCTTTCTCTATCATTCCATATTCTCATTCATTTTCCAATTTGCACTTTATTTATGCTCTCCATTCCTGCAGCCAGTAAGCAAGCGCAGTAGTTTTTATTTATATATCATTTAGCCAATATTTACCACCCATGCAATGTCATAAATTTCATTCCAATTCTTTTTTCACTCATAATTTTCCATGTAGGGGGAAAGGGGAACTATAAATCGATCCATTCATTTTATTCTCATTCAGCAAATATTTGCACTTGTGCTCCTCTGTACACTTTCAACTAAAAACCAAGAGCACATAGATATTTACATCTACGCATGGATATGATATGATTTAATATAATAGCTCAATTTCTATATATCAAAGCACAAATCATGTCATAGTCATATGGCTTCCCTCATCTTTCTCCGTTTCCACTTTTAGCACTTCCACTTTCTCCTTGCTTCCCACCCAAATGCACTCCACTTGTTCTATACTTCAGAAGAATTAAGCATTTAGACAATCTGCAACTTTCCGTGCAATTATACTCCTTGTCAAAAATTCATACAAGCTGATTTGCAATGGCAATTCTCCAATATACTTATACTTGGATCCACAGGTACATTTCCGGTTATTATTGCGCAACCTAATGATAATTATTCATTGTAAAAACTAATGATCTGTAAAATTGATATGATATGTTTCAAGGCATTTCTCCTTTCTTCGCAAAAACTCACCTAGGTACTTGGTTATGTAATTTCATATTTCAGTCATTGTCACCAAAAAGAAAACATTTCCATCCAACCTAACAAGATAAGATCCCAGAGAAATTAATGGTGATACCCCGTCAGGATCACGGATCTTGCAATTTCTCTTCCCAAATAATTTTTTTCTCTCCCCGTCTCAGTGTTTCCCTTCCATAACCCGTGAGAAACTGAAACTGAATGAATAATCTCTTCCACAAAGAATAACTACACATGAATTATTACCCCTTAAATGATAAAATACTTCCTATATCGCAAAACTTAAAGAGGAGGAAGAAGAAGGACAACACGACACGACAAGATTATATTTATATTTCAAACTGTTTCTTATTCTGCTCCCACAGTGCAGTCCTACTGAAGATTGGCAAGGAACTAAAAACAATTTCCCATAGCCAATTCTGCATTTCATTATCAGAGCCAGAGTTCCCCTTGAAAGTTCTAAAACTGCAGACATCACATAACATAAGTAGATTCATGCAACAGAACATAACAGAACATAAAAAGCCCTCCTGAACCTGATATCATGACGATGACTATGGTTATATGACATGTCGAGGAGAGAGATACATATTACCTACTCCTGAAACTACGACTGCATATAATCTAATATAGTTTGAAATGAAATGAGGTAAATACATAACACAAGTAAAATGCAGCACAAATTGCTCTCGCTCGTAGCTCTTTTGGGATCTCTCCTAGCCTGGTTTGGTTCCTGTTATGATATGATGATGATGATGGGATAAAGTGTTCCCTCATTCGTCTCCTCGTACGTCCTCAGCCAAAAGGGAGATGGAATGGGTTATATTATTTTATCCATGTGTTCTCTAGTAGCTCTTGTTGGTGCATACATAGGTAGAAAGAGTTCTTCAGGATTTTGTTGGCACCATACCACCAACCAGTAGTCAAGTAGGACCCAACGACTCGGCTCACTCCTCATCGTCCTCATCATCATCATTTCATATTCCTTTATATATCGCCCAGTGAGATATTACAACTTCTTCCTTTTCTTTTCTCATTTCAGAATTATCATCACCAGCCAGCACCACACGACGAGCGACCGTCAGGTCCGTCGTAGTAGAACCAAGCACCAGCACCATCAGAATAGGAAAAGTTGTCTAATGTGTATCTAGCCATATTTATCCTAGTTATTCATATCAACCCAATAATAACGTGAAAATTTATATAACATTGCATTTCTTTCAAAACCGACTTACTTTACTACATGGTAGGATCTACTACGATGCAAAATATCATTAAAGATATCAAGAGCACGGCACCAGCACCAGGACCAGCACCTCTACCAACCAAACCAGTCATTCTATATCGTAGTAGATAACTCAAGCATTATTATTACCATTACACAAGAAAGCCATCTAGCCATCTAGGAATAATGTGGAATGGAAGGGGTAATAATACTTTAGTTTTGTTCTTATGGGCTCTAGCCTTTCCTTCCTTCTCTTCCTCAAAAATTTTCAACCTGGGCTGGCCTGCTTGGCATGGCATGAAATGAAGTTGCAATCGAAGTCAGCAAGCCATAGCCATAATAGAACAGAAAACTACTTCACGGAGAAGCTCACCATTCACCAACTCCTCCAAACCAAGTCCATAGCACATTATATTGTACTTTGAAGCTATCAACGAGTAACACCAACATAACAGCACAAAGGCAAACCAAATCAACCAGCCACTAAATATTATCATATCATGCACCTTCACAAAAAATATAATATGCAATGATTTACTCTCGTAGTAAATCGAACTGGTAGTATTCGCATTCAAGTACGATATGAACTTTAGACGTCGAACTCCATGTCCGTGTCCGTGCGTTGGAATAAAATTGCAAGAAAGAAAATTCAGGAATAGAATGAATTTGCCTTTGCCTTTTATCCTATTATGACTATGTTTTGACTATTATTTTGTCTGACTCTTCTTCTGACGGAATCCTCCTCCTCCCCAACTTGATGTTGATGTCCGCAAAATTCATACAATTTTTCTAATACACTTAAGTAAGTAAGTAACTCGTGCATATGTAAGCTTAACTGAACTTATCGTTAGCATATTCGTATTTTCTGAATATGCCTATTCGTAGTCCCGCCCCAACCCAACCGTTATTTTTTTCTGACGCTGATGATGAAAAATAAGTTGGGATTGGGAAAATGGTGAAGCCCTACGGTGCAGCGCAGCGTCCCGCATTTCCATCGACTAATATAGAGTAATACATCTTTTTT
Source organism: Pseudosinella alba (assembly GCA_034700485.1). Classification (NCBI taxonomy): domain Eukaryota; kingdom Metazoa; phylum Arthropoda; class Collembola; order Entomobryomorpha; family Entomobryidae; genus Pseudosinella; species Pseudosinella alba. The sequence goes on from JAQIXQ010000002.1 coordinate 111,128, forward strand.
TCTCGAAGAAAAAAAAAGAAGGTGGTATTATATATTATGTGATCCCCAGCTCGTTTCCTTCTTTTCAATGGAGAAAAAGGGAAATTCCTCTGAATCTGAAATATTCTCTTTCTCCGCGTCTGTTTGCAAGAATAGCAAAACTTGAAAATGAATGTTAGGAACAACCCATATCGCAGTTCATAGAGATATTCCCGAGTATTTCCCCAACTTTCTCCAACGAGAATATTTGCAAGAGAGAGAGAAAAAGAAAATAATGGAAGGGATGAATGATGAATGCAATGGAATGGCCAAAGGGAAAGAGAAAAAGAGAAATGAATGGAGATGGAGATGGAAAGTCCGAATGAGTGTGTTCATTCCGGCTGTTTTTCCTTGTTATAAGACCCCCGGTCTTTTATTCCTTTTACAACACGACCATTCAGGACTTCTGGTAAGAAGGATGTTGTACAAACATTACAACATGTTTAGTCCAATCCAGAGAAGAAAAAAGGAAACTCTCATTTTTAACAGAGGAATAGGTAAATACATGGACATGGAATGAACATTTTTACATAACATGAATGAATATAGTCATAGTCATATATGGAAGTGGAGTGGCGGTATCGAGGCAGTTATACATTATTTCTTCAATTAAGTATATCCGACTCCGACTTGAGCAGTACCGACTTGACTGGCAGATATTTCCCGTTTTTGCAAAATATCCTTTAACCAACAAAACCCCAGCCATACTCATTCATAGTATTACTTTAACCAGCTTTCCATTTCATTGTGCTTTCTCCTTTTCCCGTTCAGGAAAGGGAAGAAAAAAATATGTTTAGCTTTTGGGAACAGGAAGGGATCATGCTTGTAAGCAAGTTGGGTCGAGTTGAATGTGTAAGGCAAAGCCAAACTCAAGCCAGCTGTGTGGGGGAGCCAAGCCAGTCAAGTCATTCGCCCGACGAGTGAAAGTAGTATGGCTATGGCGTGGCCTAGTCAAAAAGGTAAAGGTTGACATGGCTTTTCAACCTTTCTCCATTATGAAAGCAAAATGTATGGGATATTTTTCTCTCCTGCTCCGTACCGGAGTGAAATGTACAACAAACTTATTCATTCTGATCTGCTTTTACTTTTTTGTGATTGCTTATTCCGTTTGCGCTCATCTCACTCCCTCCGTGCCCATTCATTCATTTTGGGATGGCGGGGGAAGGATGGATGGATGGATGGATAGATGACTGTAGGAGAAAGCAAATGCCCAGGTAGCGTTAGGTAGGTACATGGTAGCTTTCACTTTGATATGGCATGGAGGAGTTTTCTTAATTGTGTGAATGCGAGTGCACCTAACTCTTCCCACTGAAAACATGGTTTGGAGTGTTTGCCCTTTTGTAAGTATATTTATGAGTATGTAATGGCTTATGTACCTAAGTATGGGTGGATGATGATGGCGGTGGATTGGATTGGGCATGTAAGTACATATACACGAGTTGGTTTACTTTTACAGTTTCGGTCTGCTTTTTCCGGGAACTGTTCCTCACATCACACACAATCCTTCAACATTAAACATTTTGAAGTATATTGATATAATGGTAGGCTGTTAGTGGAAGGGAGGGAGAAGCACGCACATCAAATTTGCAATTTATGCGTTCCATTTTAGACTTATAGTTTACCATGGACGATATTATACAAGTAGAATTGGGCAGTATCTGCATGCACAGTTTTAGGAAGGATATATGGTATTTTATGTATGGCAGGGTTTGCAAAAAAAAGTGGCACATTTCACTACTTCCGTGAATCTTTTCCCGCTCAATAGCCAAACTTTCCTTTTTCCCCTTTATAAATGATGTACAAGCTTAACTTTTTCTTCCAAAGTGTTTATAAAAGTAACTTTCATCTGGGATCTACATGGAAAGTGGGTAAAAGCGCAGCGAGATATGGAGAAGGGAAAATACATTATTTCTGATGACGATGATGGTTTGAGCAGAGAAACTGGGATGAACGTAGTATAACAATGGTCTAGGTATGCAGGTAATAGTTGTAGGTAAAAATATGTTTTCAAAAGTTTGAAAAATTTGGGAGCCTTTTCTTGTCGTCACCCAGTCGGCATTGACGATTATGCTATACTAGTTTTCCACATATATATTAATTCGAAATTTTGGGCATCAGTATATACTATTTCCTGAGTGTCTGTCTGTATGTCCGTAACTTTTTTGGAGGTTAAGGGGGCAGTGGGGGTCACGGTTTTTTGCCAACTCAGAGTAAAGTTTTTTATACTCATTTGGACTCACCTCTACACGATGGTGATGAGTTCTCAGCACGCTGATGTTGCATATGGTTGTAATTTTCTTTTCTTAATAATGTTATCTATTGATGGGGAATCACCCTGACTTACATGGCTTTATCTAATCGTATTGTCAATGTAATTTTCGAAAGTTTATATTCATTGTAATCAAGATAAGTCAAACCGTCTATTCATAGAGAAAAAAATTGACTCACATTAAACAAGTAGTGGTTTGGGTGCACATTAAAGGGAGTACTGGGGGGTTCCCTTCACAACTAAAAATTACGATGGTGTGAGGGGGTGGAGCACAAAGGGGGCGCGGGGAGTTTCCCCCCGCAACCAAAAATAGAGATTGTGTGAGGTGGTGGAGCACAAAGGGGGCGCGGGGGGTTTCCCTCTGCAAACGAAAATTAAATGGCACATTTTCCAATCTATAATTTCTTCAATTAAAATGCAAGTTGAGTATGTTTTGCACACGAAGTGTGCTGAAACGCTAGTATATAGCTAAAAGATGTATTTTGTGTCCGAGAAATATTTGCTGCTTATTTTTCCATAGCCTTGCATTTTGAATGACATATCATACTTACATAACTAACGAAAGATAATAAGATAGAAAATGATTAGTGCGATGAAGATTAATAGAGAAATTTCAAAACAGAACCTAATGAAATCCAAAATGGAATGGAATGCTGATTACAATATCAAATTAAACAATGGATGTCGGAATGGAATGTTACTCGCTCCATGAGTATAAATTAAATAGGCTTATCCGATTTGCGATTCCGATTATTTTAATGATAAGTTGATGTTAATTTCCCCTATATATATTCTGTCGATTCCGATCCGAATGATTGGAATTAGAATTTGGAATGGAGGTTCCTTTCGCAAAAAAACTGCCACAATTTAATCCAACTCCAAATCCTATTTTTAAATATTAAATCCATAATAGCATAACATAATCCAGAAAAGCGCAACTGAGACCTGAAACCATTTTGAATTGAATCGGATTTTGCTCCTCGACTCGATGCTCGACCTCAATCAACTTACTTTACGAAACGGAGTAAACTCTCGATAATGTCTTGAGATATACATATTCACTACTAATGTTTACTACACTCATGAAATTTAACTGCACCCCCGTCTCGACAGACTCATTCCCTATCTGTGCCTGCCTCTTTGTTTTGTACTTTCTCTTTCCCAACCCAATTCATTTTCTGAAATGCACTTTTGCTCCCTCTCACATTCTATCTCTGGTTCAATTACTTTATTTTTTTCTCCCTTTTTTGGACATTGCATTCGCCTCTCAATTCAGGATCCTTTCCATATTTTCCAACTTTATTTCCACACTACATTTACTCTTATGCATGCATTAATGCAAGTTCCATCCAAAAACTCAAGACTTCCGAACAAAAATTTCTTCCCCTTGACATGACCATAGATAGTTCAGATTCATGTATTAAATATGTTGTCTGAAGCATCTTCCCCCTATAATAGTTACTCTCACGGGCTAATGGAGTTGTATGCAGCACGCACGTCTTTATTATTACATCAATGTTCACATAAGACTATCACATTACAAGGAGGATCATGCCTTGCATTTCTTATCATTCGTTGATCTACATGTTTCTATCCAAGGCAAGGCAGTGCAATGAAATGTAATGCATCTGCTTTTGCGGTTCACTTTACTTTTTTTCTTGGGAATGTAGCTGGTGTTGGAGTTGGAGTGAATATAAACTCCCATCCCTACTCCAAAATACTCCAAACTCCAATTCACCAAAAGTTTCCCATCTTTTAATGCACTGCATTATAATATACTTCTTTAACTTATCTCCATCGTCTTCTTCAACTTTGTTCTTCCTCGATCTTGCTGTACTTATGAACCTCATCGACAGTCTGTAATGCAACCAAACTAAGCCCAAAGACATGAACAAATAAAGTTCGGGAGAAAAAATAATCTCTGTCCTGCACTTTCTCTTTTTTCACTGATGCCTTTTGCCTTTGCTTCCCCCAGAATCAAATTTTCAAAGTAAAGTTCCATCTAAAGAATACATTCATGAATGTACCCATACCGACACCGACGAAATCTTATCTTTTACCACATAAGATATTTATTACTATTGGTTTGGTTGCAGCCAGCTTTCGTTGGATTTACTGCTAAATATAACCACATTTTCACATATCTCGATTCCTCAATCTCCTGATCTTCGAGCTGGTGGTTCATCGTTAAGGAGGGGAAAACGAGGGGAAAAATATGATCAGGAAAATCGGGCTGGAAATAAGAAGGAGATTGACTTAAGTTGACTTGAAAAAATCCGAAAAGAGAAACTAAACATATTTCACCAAAGATATATTTCAACAATATGGTATGGCATATGGCTGCAGTTTTCCTTTCACAAAAAAAGCAATAATACATGGATATGGCTGGTAGGTATAATAAATTTCGTTGTTTTAAATGTACCATATCATATCATGCTGATGCCCTTTCTACTTTCTAACTTCGTTTTTAGCAAATAAATAAGCACAAACGAATGGAAAATAACCGAATCAGAGAATGTAATGGAAGGGGAGGCACATGAGAAACTGAAATTTAAACAAAAACAAAACGAGAGAAGAAGGAAAGAATGGAATCTTTTATCCTGTGAAATATGTATAGATTGAAACATTGAAAGGGAGAGAGAAAGAAAAACTAGGAAAAAAACAATGCTTTTGTTTTTTTGGTGTTTGTACATGTCAGAAGAGTAACTATATTGCATAGACATATTTTTTCCTTTCTCAGTTCCTTCCTCTCTTTTCTGGCTTTTGACAGGCCATTCGTCATGCGGTAAAATATAGATAATTCGTGAGAAATAAGGTGCATCGTCCTCCTCCCTTTTGAATGAAGAAGTTATATAAACTTTCACTTCCGAACTGAGCGAAGTATGAATAAGATTGAGATGGAATAAATATTGTGTATGTAATCCTGATAAAAATTCTCTTGGGTTGGGATGTATATTGGCTGAATAAATCATTTTATTTAATATGGAGTGGGATTCTTCTGCTGTTGGAGATTTAAAATTCAGGATGGGATGTGAATAGATGGCCAAGCCAATCCAACCTAAGCTAAGCCACGGAATCCAATGGGTGGAAATGGAATGGAATGAATGACTAACATGATCTAACATGATCTGAGTCTTCTTGGGTGAAGAGTGATGATGTAAGCTAAATTTAGATATGCATATGGCAGAAAATGGAATATGAAATATTTTATAAATGGCTGTGCATTTTTTTTCCAGAGAAAACTCACTTGTGGAATGGAATAGCCAGAGAGAAAGTACGTCAAAAGACTACAAAAATAGTCTAATGCTAATACGTAAAACTTATGTAATCTATAGATATGTTGGGTAAGCTATACATAATATAGGTATATTATGGCTGTTCTTTAAAACAATACCGCCATTTACTTCCTGTCATAAGTCAAAAGTCCCCACTTAACCTGTGGAATAGCAGTGATCAACTTGCAATTAAAATGAGCTAACGACATCCCTAACTTCATAATAGCAGGAAAATAAAGATTACTGTTATGAGTTATGATCCTGGAAAATTGCCGATCTGATGATGGCTTCGGCTCGGCTTCCCTTCTTGATCTTAGTCGGCTCCTGTTGCTGCTTTATTCTTGCCTGGAATACGCATTCCGTATTTGGTTGGTCATTTTATAACAGTCTCAAGCTTAATTGTGTAGCACAGTCTGGCACTGTTTTATTTATAGCACACAATTTAAAAAAATATACCCAAGAATTGGGAAACGGACACGTCAGTCAACATTGGTACATGCCACATTTGTTCACGCTAACATTTCTGTATCATGCTCATAAAAAAGTACTTTCCCCATACGATCAAGTACTTATCCTAGAATAAAAACATAATGTACTCTATAATCCCCATTTACAACTTAAGCTTTAAACAAGATTTAACTAACGAGGGAACCACAAACCTTGTTTTTCTCAGAATCACCCCATATTTTGCACACGGTTTTATCTTGCTAAAAAACGGTTAAATCCAAAATTTCACGATGCAATGACCAAATCTTCGCGTTTTATTGCAGAAACAAGTAGCCATATATGCTAAACCTCACGTTTTCTATCCGCCATAACTTCGGGAGATTGCATCGGTTCGACAAGAGGATTGCAGCATTAAATTCGCAATAAAAAACTCTACAAGATAGACCTGAGTGTTCAGAAACGTCTTCCAAAAACGTTTTTTCGAACATTTCCACGGCAACGCCTGAACAGCCGCGAAAAGTGAGAAATGCTTCTCGGTTGACGTTTCTGAACACTCAGATCTATCTTGTAGAGTTTTTTATTGCGAATTTAATGCTGCAATCCTCTTGTCGAACCGATGCAATCTCCCTAAGTTATGGCGGATAGAAAACATGAGGTTTAGCATATATGGCTACTTGTTTCTGCAATAAAACGCAAAGATTTGGTCATTGCATCGTGAAATTTTGGATTTAACCGTTTTTTAGCAAGATAAAATCGTGTGCAAAATATGGGGTGATTCTGAGAAAAACAAGGTTTGTGGTTCCCTTGTAAGAAGAAATTTAAGCATGCGATCAAATCGTACCATTTGCACCTACGTTAGTTTCACATGCGTCATACATGACATTGGGATTGAATGTATGAAACTCATGAGTTGTGAGTAAACCTATGATTTTTTGTTACTCATAGAATCAGTTGAAATATATGTAAAATGAATAAATTACACCAGTCCACCCACGCCTAGTTCTCATTGTCAAAACTGCGTACAAATTCGAGTTCCCCTCCTCCTAGCAGAGTGCGCAATTATCTAAATACAAGAATGTGAGAGCTGCATGTTGGCACTATTGCATAATACCTGTTCCGTTCCGGAAGGGCTAAAGATAATCAAGATTAGATCATCATGGCATGGTCTCTTGGGAGGGGGACAAGGGGCCATATTAGGATGATGATAATGATAATGATTATTAAACTCCACGCACCGACTACATAGATACGTAAATTTTTAAAAATCCATTGTTGACGCATGCCGCAATCTTTTTCCAAGTATATTATTTATATGCATAAGCCATTTTACTTGCTACCATTTTCATGCTTCTTTAATTTTATCCATATGATGATATGATACTATGATAGAGACGACTGTTTGCAAATAAAATAGAGGGATGGTTAGGTGCAGATCCGAATTCGAAGCAGATATCGCAACCAAAATGGGAACATACCCAGATGTGGAATGGATATTGGAGAACAATGAAACTAGAGAAAATACATACTTTTACTTTGAAATTTTCTCAGGGAACAACATTAGTCTAGAGGTAATACACTACACATGGACGTTCTATACATAGAACAGTGAATTTTGTACTAGAGTTGTGGTCCCTGAGGCGATTAACTTTCTCCTTGTCCCAGCAAACGAGCCCTACTGCTGCTTATATTGTAGATTGTAGCTGGAGTTTCAAAAGTTGAGATTGGAGAATGATCATTGAGAGGAGAGGATTCCTATAATAAGGTTCCGTTCTGTCTGTTCTCTCCATGGATGGTTGAAGTGTGCCTAGTGCCTACCAACTTTCCCAATTTTATTCCAGTTATCCCAAGTAATAATGAGAACTACCAGAGAGAAATTCTGGCGGCCAATGCAATTATGTGAAATATACAGATTCGTGAATGTGTGTACTCCAGTTCCAGCTTATGTAGGTACTTCGGTACTACACAAGTCATTCAACATAGTTTTTGACACACTTTTTACAGTGTACAACTGGGAAACGTCTAGTTGGTCTTGGTTTGGTGTAAGCGAGTTTTTTTACTGCATAAGTGAAAGTAATCATATAAGCGAAACAAATGGGAAACAAATAGTTCGAGTGCCGTGCTTTCACTTTCCCCAGTGTAGTATGTTATGTGTCTACCCATTTTCTTTTGTATTGTATCCGGGGAGCAGGAGCTGGCTCTATGATGCTACGATTGAGTCATATTTTGCCAACTCGGGAAATATTGCTGGGAGCAAAATATTTTACGCATGAGAGTTATGATTACTTTGTGATGTAAAGTACCTAACAACTAGGCATAAGCATGGGCATGTTGACTTCCATTTTTACAGTTGCTTTGTGGATGATGTACATAATTTATACTGCTACGAAACTCTGTTCTCTGGTCTGTAACATGTTTCATTCACTTTCACCATGCATTATCAAAATTTTCTGGTTACGGGGATGGATGATGGTGATGGGGAATGACAGGTACCTGTGAACAACTCTCTCTCTCTCTCTGCATCTGCTACATTATATAAATTTGGGAAATTTAGCACTGGCTTGATTTTGGTTTGGGTCTTGGGTTGAAGTGAAATCTTACAAGAATTCTTAAAATTGAAAAAGGTACAGAAGAAAAAAGTAATTCGCAGAGCCGGATAATAATCTTCTTTGGAATCTTTCAAATTAGTCGGTACTCTACCCTAATTTGTAACATTTTCCCAAGTACAAACTTTTCAGACACGCGGGGAAAGATAGGAGCATCTACGGACACGGGCTTTTGGGTACCCAAAGAGGAATACGTAGGTATTTTCAAGCATGCATTTCCCTGATAGGAGGACTTTGGGTTTGGACTACTCTTGGTCTGATCCCATCCCCATTCTATAATAGATGAGAGGAAACTAAACCATTCTCTTTAACTATTCAGGAGGCGTCAGTCAAATGAATGCTGTATGGAATAACCATATATTTAAATAGCTTCATCTCATCTCATCTCCCATGCTCAAAACCCCAACCAGTATTAGTATTAGGTCGTGCTTGTACTGGTGGCGGACGCAGACGAAACAGGAGATTGATAAGTGAAAGTGAAGGAGAAATAGTAGACCAGGCCATAGTACCAGCACCAGTACCAGGCAAGGCACATGAAATGAGCACACATTGAAGGATATGTTGTATGTTATGTTATGTTATGCTTTAATAGACTTTGCTCTCAGGGAAAGGGGGAGAAAGTGCTCCATCCTGCTAAGTAAGAGGCTTAACGGGAAGAATCGATCCGAAGCCGCCTGTTTGCTGACCCAATAAAATATGCCTTTCCTCCAGTTATGTATTTCGTTGCGGAGAGGGGAATGGCCCCTTCCAAAGAGAGAGAGAGAGATGTGCCACCATCACATCACCATGTACCTATAAGCTCTGGATGATTGTATTACATCAATTGAAAACAATTCAAAACAAGATGAATTAAAGAGGGTCTGGGAGAAATCTAATAGGAATGGAGGGAACCCGATATTGGCTCTAGCACCGACAAATATTTATGCTGACTACGTCTACGAATACTCAGCCACTAGCCACCATGCTGGCGTAAGATATTAAGAATGCATTCAATCAAGCCAAGCCAGCGCAGCGGATAGTCGGAAAAATTGTTTCACTGGAAGTAAGACTGAAGCTGATTGATGCAGTGTTTTATTTATTTTGAGTGAAAGTTAATACAAAAGTAATACATTTTAAAGTATGCGAATACCTAAAGCATGGAAAAGATGGAATTTGAATATTCGTAATCGTAAACAATGGATAAAGTAGGTATGCATTATGTGCATATTTTTATTATCAAGGACTGGGGATTTGTAAATTACTTTTTCCTGGAATGTATCTCCCTCCCCATATCTAATATGTGAATTATTTATATGTCTCCACTGATTAGGGACCCGGATTTATAACGAACAAAGTGTTTTTTATCTAGCGTACGTACGTCATGTCGCATTTCATCTCGTCTGCTACATGATCACATCAGTAACAAAAAAGTAACATAATATATTGTGAAAGAAGGTATATTCCCTGTACTGAATTGAATTCATCTGCAGACTTTTATCCTATCCTCCTGTGAATGGAATTGGACGTATGGATTTCGGTCGGAAACTATAGAATAGCTGGTGTCTACTCGAACATGAAAAATGAACAAAAAACGACACAGGGTGTATTGTTCAATTTGCTACATGGATACAAATATACATTATTGCAAACCCCCGCTGGAATGTCTGATTGTCTCTCTCCATTCTGTCGGCATTTGTTTTAGGATCACTTTCCATTTATTTTATCTGCAGGAATCCGCACATTTTTGTTTGTTTATGTAACGAATCCCCGAGTCCATTGGTCAGGGTCTATCGAAATACATACATATTTGCTTTTTCTATGATCGGATCCTTCGATGTGCGTTTGTCGACCTTACACCTGTATACGATTAGTTAAAATTGACCACGGTACGGGTTACAGATTTGATAGTTTATTGTTGGAACTGGAAGTGGTATTAAATCTAAAGAAATTTAGAAAGGAGTAAAAATGCATTCACATAAAAATATTTCTTCAAAAGCAAAGGGAGCAACTTGTCATGTAAAATTAAATAATCTAAACGGGATTTTGCAGTACGGAAGACTTTTGTACAGTACATTACGCAATTCGGACTTGCCAGTGTTCTTACAACGTGCTCCATTTTTAATGAAGGTACAAATGTCGCAATCGTTGCAACAAAGCAAAAGAGGAACATCATTATCGTTATCATCATCATCATGAATAATCTTCTCAGAGGAGCATATCTAGCCTTTTATCTTCTTTCACTTTTGTGCCCCTCCTCTGCCCGGCGGATTGAAATCCTTCAGTGCATATTACCTCCCACGCATATACATTCAACTCAACCATGTACTTTTACTTACTTATGTAAATTCAGTCAGAAAGAAAGAGGTATAACTTAATTCGCACAAGCACACACGTACATATATTTCCATTGCGCCTCTGTTCTGTCCTAGTCATATATCCCATGTGCAATTCTACTAATATGAAATGAACAGGCTTTGCTTTAGTTTTTTAGTGGCAGAATAATAATGACATGAATGAAGAATAGAGCCCTTGCATTTTTGCCAAAGTAATTTTTAGTCTATTATTATAATATACCTTCCTATGTATAAGGGAATTCTTAACAACAGCTCATAACTTATTACCGGCTCTCGTTTCTACTACTTGGAATCAGTTAAGTGCGTTAGGACCACTTCTTCCTGGAGTGACGAGACTAGACATGGTGGTGGTGGAGCTTTCCTTGCTTTGTAAATTGCTTCTTTGGGAGGAGAGGAGAGCCGTCCTTTATAGAAATGCGAATGAATGAATTCAGGGTGGTAGATGCTGACTTATTTATTTATAAAATTTTACAACCCGGCACTGTACAGGAGAAAGTAGAAACTACAATGTAGATTGCAGGTAGTGCATCGTAATATAGCAAAGAGATAATAATAATAAGAAAGAGCTCGAATTCGACTCCATGTCCGATTCAGTAAGGAAATACCCACGTTATATAACATAAGTATACATACATTTATGATGAGTAGAAAGTAGAAATCTTTTTTCACATAACTAAAACTAAACTATACATCTGTACGTGTTTGAAAGAGCATTTTTCTTTGCCCCTGCTTAGATTTCACAATTGAAGGAACTGTTCCTTTCTCTTTCTCTCACATGCTTTTAACATAATGCTAAGCCAAAATAAATTGCTCTTTGAATAATAAAGCATTTTGAGTTACAACAGTGCAAATGCTTTATATGCACTTTCATCTTGTCTACTAATGATAAAGAATTTTTATCTTTTTTATCATTCCAGTAATTCAGTCGGATATCTTGTTAAAAACAAGTTGAACCTGGAGCCTCAGAAAAAAACATTATTTCAGTGGAACGAGATATTTATCCGAGATATTTAAGCTGAAAGCGAATTTATGTTTTCCAAAAGCTGTCCTGGCTGTCTGCCTGTCCGTTTCTTCATTATTGGATCAATTTTCACAATACTTTGCGAAAGATTACTAGAGACGTAATGACCTCGTCGATGACTGTTTTTCAGCCAGATCCGGCAATCCTAAGGAGGTCAAAGGTCAACATATTATATTGCTAGAAACTTCTGATACATGGACGCCGAAAATATAATGTTTTTGTAATTCTTGATGTTAATATACTATAGGTCGGTCCTCTTCATGAACAGGTAATGTGATATTTAAAACTTAATCTACAAAATATCACAAGTTGATTCAAATATCGGATGATGTATCAAGAATTTGAGCTCCGTACCTACATCTCGTTGTAAGCAAATTTATTATGATGAAGGTCTTGGGCAACCTTGGTTTGGTTCCGGGTGGTACTTTGTACTAAAATATTGAGCATATGTACCAGATGTACCTTTGCAAATATCAGTTTTCGGCCTGATCCGACCCGATAAATTTCCTTTAAAACATCATATCATTGACAAACTCATAATGCCAAAGGGACAGAACAGGAAGTAGTAGATCGTTTAGAAATAAAGAAAGAGCATCAAAATCAAATTCCATTTATTGGACTGACGTAAGGCCACGTAATATGTAAGGTAGTATCCAGAAATAAAAGGAATGATCATGTCAGAGAACCTCAATAAAATTCCGATACTTTTATAATGGACTATTGTTACCCAAGTATATTTATTCTTTATATGTGTCTCGTCCAGCTTAAAATTTTTAAAAGTCTCCCGTATCCTGTCCTGCATACCCTCCAGGTTTACAATTGCATTTCAATATGCTTTCACTGTTCATCTATCTATCTCGCCCTCCAGAAGTGCCATGTGGTCACCTCCATAACGTTCCCATTACTCTTTTCTAGCAATAAAAAGATTGAATGGAGAGTTTAAATAAGCGTCTAACATTTTACTTCAATCCAAAGCCATTCACCGTGACTTGCAAGTTGCAATAAGTCCATTGCATTGTTCCCTCCATTATCAGACATCCATCTATCCAATCCCCCGAATTATATTATGTCATAAATAAGCAGACAGAGGCCAAGCCGACAAAAAAGGTCTTAAATTGAGTAGGTATTTATATCCATATCTATTGTATTTTGTCTCTGTTGCTGTTTCTCTCCATCCCTGGTCAGGATTTGTGACCTCCGTCCGTCCCCACTTCCCAAATTCCCAATAAGGTTTCCACAATTCCAACCAAAATACGTATTCATTTCCCCGGGAACATTATCCCCTCCTCCAAACTTAACCATTCCATGGCCATGGACTGATCTACCCAAAAATAATGGTTACTGACCTAAAGTCAATGGACTGGAAATCCTTATGTGACCATTTGTTTTGGAGTAAAATAGGGGAAAGCTTGTCGCTTCTTTGCCCTTTGTCTTCCCATTCCGTATTCTTCCCTCCTTGGTCGAGAGTCGGAAGAAAAAGTTGAAAGTGAGGGAGAAAGGATAGTCACCTGTTCCCCGGAGAATATTCCTTGAAAGAATTCTCATTCTTTTCTCCTCTCTCACAATTTCTCCCTCTCTCTCTCTGAATGTGAATGTATAACTAACAGCCACCATCACCATCAACATCATCCTTAACTTGAAAATTACTACCAACTAGGTTCACATAGGTACATTTGGCAGATTGGTATCTGTCACCGTGGCCATCGCCATCACCAAACTTATATATAAGTATGCTGTGCATGTTTTGCGTGTATTCATTTAAATATTTCTACAAGCCAAAATCAAGCCAAGCCATAGCTATGGCCATGCCACAAAATTCCATGTAGTGTTAACTTAACGGAGAGAGTTTTTCAAAGAATGAGAGGAGATGAACAAGCGTACTTACAAATATATATTTGGCCAGGCCAAGCGAGGAAATAAACTTGAAAGAGAGAGAAAGGAGGAGAGGGGAAAGTGAATGGCATAACTTAACAGACTTTTTGTGTAACCAGCCAGTATATAAGCAGGTAGTTTGTCTAAATATGATATCAAGCTCGGAGTTCATATATAAGTGTGTAATATAAAATGGGAAGACAAACGGGAGCAGATTACTTATATGGGCATGTAGTTAGTTGCAGACTATCACAGCCCATTGCATTGTCGTTGGAGGAGCGGGAGCAGGAGCACACACGGGGAAAGGAGAAAGTCAAGAGAAAAGTGAGACGTGAGACATTCCACCAGCCATTTATTAACTCCCTTGTATTATTATATGCCCTTTCCCATGCGATGCTTTATGTATGGCATTGTTCTTGGGTATTCTGGTCATATTCCAATAGCCATTATGAATGAAGCTGGAAAAGAGACTATGGCTATTGACTTGACTATGGCCGGAGTAGTATCATGGAGGAGAAGCCATTATAATTTTTCAGGAGGGTCATGTCATACAATGCAATGGAAATGGCAATATATATGTCTTCTCTGTTCATGATAGGCACATCGGCCCCATTGTGCAATGAATAAATTGAACAATTCATTTTGTAATGCTATCAAGATTCAATAGATAGTTTCCAATATATAAGTATAATAATACAATAGTCATTATTCTACTTTCTATTTAGGTATATATCTGATTGTATGAAATGACAATGGCATTTTGTAGTTATTAAAATAGCGAATGTGAATAGATATATCTTTTATGTATTGGATTGCTTCAGAATTTCTGATAAGCAACTTGAAGGACTGGAATTATATCGTGGAATATAAAAATAGTCAAATATAGGATGTTTGTGAGAATGAGAAATAATCATTCCAACATTTTCATGGAGCATTTATGCATACTAATCCTAGCAAAAATAATCAAATCCGAAATAAAATAGTGGTTGGTATTCCATGAATTTCATAATATTATCTCACCTGTACATACGTATGCGTACTTTTGTATGCCAATTGGAACATGTTTCAGCATATGAACAGCCTCGTTTATGGCTGAGGATGTTTGAGATTATGAATTCTCAGCATTCTCAGTTTCTTACCACCCGCCAAAAGAAATGGCAATGGACTTAAATACGTCATGTCATATATTATTAGGTTTTGGGAATGGATACGTAGTCATCTATCTTCCTATTCCCAATATATAAAAAACGTGTAATCGTATAAATGGGGTCATTAGCTATTTAACCTGTCACCGATTGTAATAAACTATCTGAAGGAATGACATCTCATCTCCCCTCACATTCACAAAGAAAGGACAGAAGCATGGCTGCTCGTTAGCAAGATAAAAAACGAGCATAACCGACCGACAAGATAACGATAGAAGGAAAGGTTCCTCCGTTATAGCATATAAGCTATTTTATGATTGTTCCCTGCAGATTTTTATTGATGGTAGAGGGAAGAGTGAAAATCAGTCCAGTCCAGAATTTGGGATCCTGCCATGCTACAATAGTCAACTTTCTCTAGCGAAACAGCGATTGATTTTTAATAAATCTGGTTGATATTTTAAGCCCGTGGTGGTAATGTTGAAATTTTTGCCAGAGTTTAATTTTACCAATAATCATACATCGTCATGAAATGAACTTGAATTGGATTGATCGTGGCCACTGTGGTTTGCACAAAACGATTTATTGCGCTCTATATTTCATCAAATTTAATTTTCAGAATGAAATGATATATCAGGCTATATCAGTCAGGTTAAAATGGGTTTTCTTCAAATATCAAAAAATCTTACCTTCAATACGTCTTGGTATGTTTGCTCAACATCGGTATTGGTATTACATCAGCGTGCACAATTTTGGGTTCATATAACCCATATCGATTTACTTGTCACCGCCACACACGCACACCATACCACTGTCACACTGCTATAATAATATTCCCTTCCAACCAAGAAGAAGAAGTAGGACAAGTGGTCTGATATAAACTGAACTGGTACAACAGAAAATGGCAAGTTTGCAATTTGCTCTATACTAGAATAAAAGTATTAAGTTGACCTATTTCTTCCCGGTGGTATGATATCTAATTTCATTTATGTAAATACAAGTCAAGTCACAACCCGATATGTCCTTTTTGGCTGAATTGTTGCCGCCTTTCTCTCCTTCCACTAGCTTAGATTTAGAGAGATATGTGATGATATTCTTTTGTCTTATTCCGGGACGCCATCTGCATCCTTTGTCACTTTTCCTAAAGAGAATAACTTTCTAAACTCGGAAACATTATTTAGTTATTTAAGGGAAAGTGATATTTTATTAAAGTTTTTCAAAAATGATGAGACCCTTTTATTGGCAACAACAAAGCCGGATGTGCTGCAGATGCTACAACATCGGGGAGGGATTCCAGATTTAAATTTGGACATGAAAATGGCAAGTTATCTACTTCACGTTTATATCAGATCCCAATCTTAATACGGATTACTTACACTTTACACTTGACTGATGCGGGCATATGTGGAAGGAGAAAATAGTTTCCAACTTTCCAAGATTTTGAATTGTACAAACATCTCTTGGACACATATAACATGGCATAGTTTACTGGATTATGCTGTCAGAACTCTGTATTTTGCATAGGAAGGACAAGATATGTTTTCTCCCAGTTTCTCTCTCTTCTCAATCTAATGCGTAGTAAAATTGTACTTTTAAATTATAACTATTGTACATTATGTGGAAGTTGTGGAACCGTATGTGCCCCCATATATTTATAAGTATTCAAACAAGATGGTTTCACTTTTTGATGTAAATCCTAAAGTAAAAAGATACAAAACTATTCCAGATATATTTATTTGGCTATGATCGACTGGCGATGATTATAAAAGCATAACGGATATTTTTCACCACTTTTCATTCCACCTCCTCAGGCTCACTCCCTCAACTCGCACATAGCAGCTTCATAAAAATCATTCAAAGTTAGCACATTTCACCACTAAATTCACATATCGTAAATATTCTATCATTCTTCCATGGATGTGGAACATCTGCTTCAAATCCAAGAAGGATTTGCAACTTCATAAAATTCTGCTTCAGCAGTAGCACACTGTTCATATATAACCCATCCTAAATATAAAAAAGTTCAGCACAGTTCAAACCGGCATTGTAGCCAAAAATTCAACTGTGAATTTAAGGATTTCTCACTTTCATTTTTCCTTTTCATCTGCTCTTGCAATGATCCACCAACCACATCGACTAGCGACTCGACATCAAATTAAATAACTAATTATTTCCAAACTGTAGAAAAAAATCCCATTCCAACTCCCACAAAACTCCCATTTTAATACTTTACTACACTCGAATGAAAAGTCGATAGCGACCAGATATGATTCCTATTACTAGGAAAGTTAAGTTTGAGCCAAAAACCAGAATCAAATAGAGAAAGTCACATGCATTTTATATGTAACTTGCACCCACAACTCTCTGACATCTCGAATCCACCGTGGAAAGACGACGTGTGCCTGACTGGAAAGGCAAAGTGAAACTGAGAGAGAGTGGATTGAAAAGTTAGGAACAAGAGCAAGTAGAGAGAGAAGCCGAGCCGAGGAAAGGAAAATCTTGTATTGGTAGGTTGTATTTTATTAAAGGGAGGGAAAAGTAATGTAAGTGAAAAGAGCGTAACAACATACATGGCAGTGGTGTTTTCCATGAGTTAGGAAAAGACTCAACAATGCATTGCATTGGACTTTGGAGAATGCTTTCTCCTTTCCCATCATAACATGCCATATAGTCTAGGAAATACCAACATCAACTTTTTAGACCACACAAAACCCTCCCATGTATGTAGTGGGGGGAAAAGCCGGACTCATTTCCAGTGTAAGCTGATGCCTTCCCAGAAGCTGTCTGCATGTTCCTCGGATTTCCCCATGAAGGAGAAGCCATCCAAGATAGAGATCCAATCCAACAGAAAGTAAAATCTATGAGCCAAGCCAAGGACCTTCCAACCAAGCCAGCTTTAACTCTTCCATTCCAGGATGTTTTCCCTATCTTCCTGGTTGGCACGTTTCTCCCTGAATCTTGTTGCTAGCTTGTGATGGAGAAAGTGAAGAACCCAGGACTGGAGCTGGAGGATGATGGCCCTGGCTTGGCTTGGCTTGGCATGGCTTGAGTTTAGTTAGTATTAAAAGAGAGGAGAGTAATGTGCTTTCATGAAATATAAGAGGAGAGGCTTTTCAAGAAAGGCTACTAAGACTACGGGTGGTGCTCCCAACCCAACTTGGATTTTTTTTTTAAAGAAGACGGTTACCGACCCACACACACCAGTACCAGCTAGTCTTTACCCTCCACCCTGACGCCTTACAACTAAGGAGTATGGGAAGGGAAAGCAAAGGGATTCTCTTTCCAGTATTTGTTGTAGCTTGTGCCAAGAGCGATGAAAAGGGAATTTTCTGTATTGTATTTTAAGCTCATCCAATATCATAGGAACATTTCATATATAAAAATATACATTTGTGGAGAAAGCAGATAGGGGAAGCTTTAACCCGGGAAAGAAAGGGCGAAATAGAATATAATGCTTGGATATAAAATTCTATATATATTTCCAGTTGTGGATGTTGGATGTATAATACAATACACAATTTGGAAACAAATATCATGTTCACCCATGCAGAAGAGGCTTTACTTATGCTGTAATACATTTAGTTTGCTTTTCTCTGTTTTAAGGAGACAACAATAGAACAAGGGAAAGGAGTAATAGAAGAGGGGTGACTACCTCATGAAAGTCTCCATTCCGGTTTTTTACTCTTCTTTTCTTTGCACAGCAGAATTTTGTAACATTAACATCAGCGGATCGTAAGAAAGGAGGGAAAGGAGGAAGCAAGAGAACATATAAACGATGCGATACGATACACCATAAAGTTTATGAGTGGCACAGGCAAGCCGAAGCCAGGCCAGTCCAGGACATAAGCCAAGCCATGAGAGGGGGAAAAGGCGAAGTTGAAGGAAGAGAAAAATAAACTGGATGTCAACCACAAGGCCATATATATGAGTACATCCAGAGGTAAGGGAGATGAAATAAAGAAAAGTGGTAAATAAGTAGTAAACTGCAATGTTTAATGTGTTCCGACGCTGTTCCCTTTTCTCCTTGAATGCGACATGCGAGGCGATGCGATGCTTCTCATGTGTCCCCCCACTTATGTCTGTGTCACAGTCACCGTCTTGGTTGTGGTGGTAGTCGTAGTTGTGTCGCTTTATGATATGATATGATATGATATGAATTACACTTCCTCCTTGCCATATGCATGTAGGTCAAATAAAACATATTATATCCCATTCCAGCCCATTCCTGAAATAAAATGATTACCACATTTCAAGCCAGGGAAATGGTAACCGGGGCAGAGGGGCATAAACTGGAGCATATTTATCATTTACGAGAGAGAAAAGTGAAGGCACAGGGGGCATCACTACTATAAATGTACTTTACATAGCACATTTTAAAACTTCAAGTGAGACTTTCAATCACACCTTCCCCTTCCCATCCTTAAAAAACTTCCTTGGGAGGGGGATAGAAGGGAAATGAAATGAATTTAGTTTTACTTTTACTTATGTTATGTTGAATTTCTTTCATTCCTAGTTTAGTCAGCCATGATGATAAATATTATCATGGTGAGGAGAAAACTTTTTTATGATTTGTTTGATATGAAATAATTTTTTAGTTCAAAATTTTCTTCTTTCTATTTATTTGTCGTTGTTGGTTTGGAAAGAAATCGATGGGAAAACTTATGTTTTGGGAAGGATGACTATGACATGACTAGTACCATGATTGCTTGATCAATAATAAGTTCGTGTGATAGGAGAATAGTCAAGATACATGCTCTATGTTACTTTATGTACTTTCAAATACATTTCGGGACCCTTTCTCCAGGAATTATTTTTTATATTTCTAGTATTTAGTATTTTTCCGAAAAATAATTTGTTCCAAAAAGTTGTAATTAAATATCGGATATTGAAATCAGAAATTAGAAGTTAAAAAAAATTATAAAGGAAGCAGTACAATAGTTAGCTACTCAAGATGCCAATCCCAATTGTGATCAAGGATTTCCAATGGAGCGAAAATCCCGAGTGGGTCTTCATCATCCTGGACATAAAAGGAGTACGAACCGGGGGCACGGATGTTGTTTCATCTCCAACTTACCTGAAAGTAAGCTAACATAACAAGAAATAATAAAAGGAGAAGAATGTAATTTAGTTAAGTTAACAGAGTAATAATATATAACTGCGCCTTATTCATAATTTCAATTTTATATTACGAACAGGTTCATTTTGCGCCATTCATATTCGAAGCCTTCCTGAGTAATGAAGTCGATGACACTCAGAGTGAATGCCTGATCGACGAGAATTCTGGGAAGGTATCCCTCCGCCTCAAAAAGACCACAGTTGGACTCACCTGGGAACATTTGGAAAATAAGGAGTTGACGAAGGAGGAAAAATCCGAGAAGCGTTCAGAAGCCCTCCAAATAACCCAACAAAGGCATGAACAGGGGAAGACAGAAAAACAAAGTAATTAACTTTTTATTTAATTAATTATTAATATCATTTTATTTTCATTACCTACTATTATTACGAAGGTAGATGTAATTTAAGCACCTTCTCCCTCACATTGACCGAATTTCAGAAAGGCAATTTGAGAGGAAGCAGAGGACGGTCCACGATCAAATAAAATTGGACGCGGAGGCCAAGGATCAAATAGCCAAAGTGAAGGCTTACGAGAGTGAGAAGGCCCTAATTGATTTTAATGAACTGGCTTTGGCTGTCTCTGCAAAGACAAATAAAAATAATAACGAAGGAGAAAGTGAGAAAGGAAATCAAATTACTTTTCTTGGGGATGATGATGATGGGGATGGGAAACGTGAAAACAGCAACAAAAATCATAGTTCCTCCCAAACTCAAATATTTGATCTGCCCAGCAAACCCAAAGAAACTGGAATAGCTCCTCCAGCCTTCTCCTCCCAGGTAGGGATCCGTCCAACGACCTGTATTTCAGTGAGCTTCACACCCCGCCAGTTCGCCACACCATCGAGAGAATCAAAGCATGTGGAGGAGCAAGAGGTAAGTATCTAGGTCTACAGATAAATACTGAGTATTAAGGTTAAGTACAAGAGGCTTAACAACTGAATGAAGTTTTGCTTTGTTAATTAATTAGTGATTTTTTCTTATTCCTATGTTCGACAGTGGCTTAAAAAGCAGGCGGAAGCAAGAAGGTTAAGCGGATTTGTGGATGAGGACTTACGCCCGGAGGAGAGGAACCCTCAGTGGCTACTTGACAAGGGGCTGTGAGTACTTAAAATCGAAATTTAAAGCTATTAAAATAAGCTGATATTGTTTTCACTCAAATCATACATAATAGAATAGGCTATTGAAGTATTGAAAGGATTGACCGATATAGGATGTGAACATTTTATATGTAGCTCATGTCCCATTTTTCTTTTCCCAGATCATTGATGAAAGCAGAGAGCTTCCTGGGTGCTGTGAGTGCCTTCTCTCTGGGAATCCGCTTAGCTCCCAAAATGCCGGAGCTTTATGTGGAGCGAGCTGGGGCTCATCTTGCAGCGAAAAACTATCACCGGGCCGTGGAGGATTCTACTCAGGTGAGTAATGTCCCTCCGATCCCGATCCGAGGCGTAAATAATTTCATAGCTTGTGATTTCCCATCCTCATACAATGGTTGGGTTGATTTATTGGTTGTCTGCGACTCTCTACGGTGCTTATGAAGTTCCGTCTGTGATTGCATAATAATGAGTTTTGTTTCAAAATCACATTAGCCATATATACCCACACATTAAATATTCAAGACTAATATTTTATTTCAAAACTTTATTTCATTCCATCCAGGCATTGGAACTTCTTACACCAAAGGTGAAGGCGAATGAGGGGGACCGTCTCAAATGTCATATAAGGAGGGGGACTGCCTTCCGTGAGCTGGATATGTGGGAAGACGCCCTCGCTGATTATAATCAGGCGATTGCCCTCAATCCCAAGAATGTCGAGGAACTTATATCAACAAGGGAAGAGATTCAAGCTGGGATGGTGGAACGGGCGGAGCAGATGAAATCAGAATCGGAGGAGACCAAAGTGAAGGATTGCGGAAAGTTCCAAGAAGCTCCGGATACTGGAACTAAAGATAGTTGCTCTACAGACGAGGAAGAAGATTAATCTTAATATTTTGCCACCACCCGTCACTAATTAAAATGGCATGCTAAGATTTCCAGTTGACTTACAACCCAGTGGGAGATAGAAATTGTGCAGAGTAGAAGCTTGAGCTCTTCTGTGGAATGTAATTTGTATTCATATAGTAAATATTTTCTACCTCTCTATTCATGTATTAGTGTTGTTGGGTTAGGTATTAATGTAAAAAATAAAAATATTTTTTTATAACGTAACAGTTAGTGCGATAATATTTTTATTTGATGAATAGATAGTCATTTCCATAAATTCCTTTATAAGAAGACATAATGGAAGAATCTTTTATCGGTGTATTCGAGAATGCATATATCGCTTAAGTAATGTATAGTGAATAAAACAGGTATTGACGGGAATAAAATAATCTGCACGAAACGATTCCACCGGTGTTGTGGAACGGAAATTAAAAAGTGAATCATTGATTACTATCTACGCTTAAGGACTTCCTATATTTCCCTTGGTTAACTTGCCATTCCATTTTAAAGCATTTTGATCTGAAATAGCGATATTAGCACTGAATCACCTATGTATTTATTCAAGTTTCTGACTTCTTAAGTTTTTTTGCTTGGCATTTAAGTTCACAAAGAATTTTTTCAACTCATGTTGATTTCTCCATATTAGTGGTCATGCAGTAGTTGCACCAGTCTAAATCAGAGATACATTCATACATTTTATTATGCAATAAAATAATATCATTTTACCTTTTTGCAATCATCACAAGATCTCACTTTAATACATAGTCAATCACCATCCGTCATTCAATTAGTCATTCAAAAGGGCCTTTGGAAATGGCCACAGACATTCACCAATGAAGTTAAAAGTGTCGAAATCTTTCCCCATTCATTCAACTCGTTTCAACAAGCTGCTGCAGAGGAAGAATAACATTATGATTTATTACTAATTGATTTATAAAATCATTTCTGAAAGTTCGCCGTTTCGCAGCTTTGCTACATAATAATGGTAGAATGATATAGCATGAGACAAGAATGACTTTCTCTACATGAATTAGCACTACTCAATGTTTTCAAATGAATTGAATTGATTAAGTGGAATTATTCACTAATGGAATAAATAATGTATTTCAGATGAATTTCTTTTCCTTTCGATATAGATACATAATTTATTTTATACCTCGATATATTACATTGAACCATATCCAATTTCAATGAAGATCAACCTATCTATAGTTCCATTACCAACGCTGTAAAATGTTGTAAAATATATCATCGTCCAAGTGCATCAAAGTTTGCCAGTCCTTCACAAGACCAGAACATAGACTGCTCGATTACCACCGTCAACAATATTAACGATAGTGTAAAAAAAGACTCAAATGGTACATCATTTGAAAAGATTTCGAAAGACAATTTAGGGACAATTTACATAAAGGCTGAAATAAAACGGTTGCCATAAGGTAAGGGTGGTGAGAGACAGCTGCAACTATTCTCTCTACATATTTTGCATCCCACAGTTGGCAAAAATTTTCAGTTAAAATTCAAATAAACAATCTGGAATGGAATGAAATTTAAAAAGTAAGAAACTTGTATATTTGATGTCATATATCGTATCCAATCCCCCCATCATACTTACATTGCCTCACCCCTATCATATACTTTACACATTTCTAATGAGCCCACATGCTGTTCCCTGTCGGACTTTTTAGTTCCAAAAGGTGGCTCAAAATACGAGCCCATGCTGCCTGGATGGAACTTATAAATTGTGGGGGGGAGGGGGAGAAACTTTTTTTGAAAACCACAATGGCAAACAGAAGCACGCCATCTTTCCTTCCGACATCCCAGTTTCCGCTATCATCTCCCATCATGTATAACTAGTCATTATATTTATATATTGGAACAGACACCTTCTTGGACACTTTTCCACCAAAAAACTACATGTCCTTTGCGGATATGCGGTTTCGCTTAAAGAAGTGGAGAAAGTTGTTGGAAAGAATTTTTAGGTGTGAAAAGTGAAAACTGTTTCTCGCAAAGCGCAAAATTCTTATCATTTGCCAAAAACTTCTCCCCTCATACATATTTCAGCTGTCATATTTTAAAAGTCTTAGGAAAATGGGAAACTATGTTCCAACCGACCCAGGCGACCATTTTAAAAGTGAAAGTGGAGAAAGGACAGGCATATGAGGAGAAAATGGGTAAAGTGTGTAAAATGAAGGGAGCAAGTATGTAATGCAAGGAAGGTGTACCATGCCATACCACACCACACCACTCACAACTCACAACTTTCTAAAACACTAAGGCTCCAACTGTTGTGAGTTATTATTATTGAAAATGAAAGTCGGAAGCCATTATCATGAAGGAAAATATATTCTTTACACACCATTGTTTTAATAACAATGGCGAGGGTGCCACCTCCCATTCAGCCCTAAATAATTTTCCTATTATAGGGGGACTAGGGAGGACAATGTAGGTATAAATTGTACCTAAATGCAAATGAACCATACAAAGAATGTTCAGCAGAAATAGGGGAAAGCATACTCATATGGCAGCAACAGCAGCAAATATTATGACTTTAAATATGCCATATAAAATGGTCTAACGGAGAAATAATTTATTTAATTTTCTCCACAATTTTTCTCCAACAGGAGGGGAAAATGGTGTTGCTATCCGCTTTCTCCCAGACCCAACGCGAGAAAGTTTCTTTTCTGCGTGGCCCTTTCGTTGATGAATGAGCTCAATTCAGGAAGCATTAATAAAAGTTAAAACACCTGTTTAAAGTAGATTCACGAAAAAAAAGTAATAAAAGATATGACATGAAAATATGTACTTTAATATAATATTGCAGCATAGCTGATTTTACCGTCAATGTAAATCTACTAACTTATGCCTGTGGATTGTACTTTCTCTGCATTACCGCTTTAGCACTAATAATGCAATTATCTTCAGATACTTAACTTACTTCGCATGGAACTTGATGTGATGACTCTTCCTCCTCCAATAATCTTTCACATCATATTAACTTTCTCCTTTGTCCAAGATAATCGGCCCATTTAACGGTACAAATAACATCCATTATTTTTCTCCACTCGAAACTTACTACAATGAGAAAGCTATCATCTCTCATTCTCATTTATGTATCTTTTCCTTTTCTAGATGTTGACTTCTTCGAATAGTTCAGTTCGAATTGAGAATTAGAAAAACATCTTATTCTACACTCCAAGTCCAACATCTCTGTAACAATAAGCATAATCCAAACTTTCTTTTTCCTCAGCTTTCTCCTCGGGAACAATTCCATTTGCCAGTTGGTGAAAAATTAGCGTTGTGGTGGGGTCGGGCTATATCCTGATCTTACTTATCCCTTTTCGAAGAGAAAGTAAGTGAAAGTACAAAGAAATGGAAAGTAGCTCTGGCTGGATGGTGGATCTGGGCCTAAAGTGTACTATTTAGTTGAATAATAAAACTGGCAATAAGAGAAGAAGAAAAACTTCCTTTGGGAGGTAGACAAGGGCTTTCTCCTGGAACAACTAAAATGTATCTTCTTGAAACTTACATTTGTTCTGGCATGGCATATATCTGTTGGACTCCCGCTAATGTCTATATTAATGTCTTTATCTTCGTAGCCGGAAAACTAAGTTAAGTTGGGATTGGAAGCTACTACTCCACATCTACAACAATAAATAAGATGAAAAGAGTGTCTCTCTATCGTCAGTACTCCCAGAGTACCTAATGCTATGCTGGTTGGTTTTAGCCCAAGATAAACATTTTATGTCAGTTATTAGGTCATGGAATTAGTTGTGCAAATATGCATTCATTACATTACGCGTTGAGAGAACATCAACAAATAAATTGGCTCAACGATTTGTGTTCCTCCATTCCATGCTCTTAGTCATTCTCATTGTTTTCCTTACTGAAGGGCTACGTACGAGTTTGCCTCTGCCACGAGAAAAAAATTCTAGCGGGATAATTGCATTCTTCATGCTCTAATAAATTTATTGCTTGGAGAAAGTCTACACATTCTTTATTGTTATTTCTGGGGAGGGAAGAGGGAATGCTTAATGCTAATAATGTAAAGAAAGCAGCAGCAAATTTCCTTCTCTCATTCCCATTCCTAGATTCTAAAGTTGACTAATGCTTGTTATGCAAGATAAGAAAAATGGTAGTCAAATGTGAAATGGGTTTGTTTTCCCCTGCACGCATACGTGTTACGTAATGTTAGTAAAAAAAAGTTGCCGTTCCTAATTCGTGCTGTAACATTTTAATATGATAGTTTAACGGGATGGAGAAGAGTTGGAGGAAATAAAAGTTTCATTCAGGCAATTAACAATATTTATTACCTGTGTGATTATAATTAAAAGAACATTATTTGGCAAGAACGTGATCATCAACATCATTATCCGTCTCCAGTGCATATATAGAAGGAATTTTAATTTTAAGGAAGGAAATAATCTAATCTTAGCTGTACGTAAAATGCAATATGATAATCAAATAGTCTTCGGAAGTTATTAATCCAGAAAATGTAATTGATGATCGGACAACCAGAGCCCTTCAAAATTATTCTATCGGTCCATTCCAACTCCAGCTTCTCGGCTGTCAAATGATAAACCGTATCAGCGGCCAAATTTCTCGGAGACAGGATCTGAAAGCGGGTAAGGGCAGGTTGCAGATGTCGATGCTGACGCCATCAAAGCAGTACTTACTTAATTAGTGGTTCTGACAACACAAATTCCACTGATTGGAATTGGCCCGGTTGCTTCACTGGCAAAAATATGATAAGAAATAGTATATAAATTACGAATGTTCCATCCAACGGTGATGAGTAGTGGACAAGAATGACGGAAAATTTTGACAGGCAAGACTTCAACTTTTGTAAGTCAAATTGTGGACAAAGAATGACGAGTATCTGCTCTCTTTCTCACTGCCAAATAGCAAACATGAAATATTAATGGCTTTTAATTACAAAAATAATTGACTAAACCTTTTTAGTCTAATAATGAAGGAAGTTTAGCTTAAATTTCCTAGTCTGCCTGTCTGTCTTATAGCAGTTTTAATATGCCTATACATCCTTCATCCATCTTGTAAGAAAAGACAGCAATTCTCTGTTCAATTCTAACAAGACACATTTCAACTGACATACGTATACATACGGATCTAACCGTTTCAGCAAATATGAACAAGAGGGTAATTATTTTAAAGACCTTACTGTGGCCTTGTCAGTAATCCCTAAAAACGTTCCGTTTTAAAGGTTTCTTGTAATTACTTTTCTTAGCTTAAAAATGAATCAACTTCAAATAAAAAAATATACAATGCGACATGCCTGTGCTTATGAACAGACATAAAAAAGGAATATCGTGCATTACTTTTACTTATCATTAGCTAATTGCAAGTAAATATGCGTGTAATTTAGTCGAATTCACTTCTCCCTGACGCCCTCGTACGACACCTGCCCTTCAATTTACTAATTTCCTTTTAAAAAACTATAAAACTAAACTTCTCTCTACTCCCTAATGATATTATTCTGCGTAGTAAGCACACAGAGAGAAAAGTTTCCTAAATTAAAAGTTCTTTACATATTACCTTACCTTGGCTGCTGGCAACTTTCTCCCGTTTGAATCAGCCAGCAAATTAGAATTAAAGTCTCTAATTTAGTGGTAGCTTCCATTTCCATCATTAGCTAGTTTTGGAATGGGCGATCTCTGGATCGGGCTGAGATATAAGAAAACTTTCTTATTGTTAAAATGTCCCATTATAACTGTCAGTATGCAGGTGCTGTTGTGACTGAATGGGGCATATTGACCATATGCAATTCAATGTTAAATGAGAGATTATGCTTGATAGTGGTAAAGTTATCATCGTTTCCACTAAAGCAGACGTAAACAGAGACATGCTTATGAAAGATGTTCAAAGCGCTTCTTTAGTAATATATATATAAGCAAGTCGGGATAGATAATTGTGATGCCTGATCCACTCCGCATTTTAAGAAATAAGACTCACCCGGGCTCAGGTCAACCGTCTGTATTTGGTGATGATTTTGAGTTAGGTTTCTGAAAAGAATTGGAATATTTCCCAAAATATGATCAAGTATTACTGAAGAGTCCTCTTAAATATCATTTTGAGAGGATAAACAAGGGAAACTCGAGCATAATCTGAAGTAATAGTGATGATATTAATGATAGTATAACAAAATAATAGAATTACACAGCAAGTTTCTCCGGATGAAAGGAATTATCTCCAGCGTCCGGAATTCCGAATGTGAGTACTTTGCAGCAATAATATATAATAACCTACAGTCAAACATGATCAACTTGGTAGCAAAAGAAATAACTTCAGGAATTTAAATCATTCATCATAATCATCATTAATTCATTATATTATTACACAGATATAAAGTTGTTGTTGGAAAGTTGGATTCGGAATAACTTTCTCCCTCATCCCAAAAGTTTGACTTTGCGTTGACTATCCTTCCGACGTAGCCAAAGAGAAATATTTATTTCCAAATGATTAGAAGATACATGTCTCAGTGAAGTGCAATTTTTTAGGGTGGACCAAGCAAAGGAATAATAATTATAATTATCTATAACATTAACTAACTACAGTATACTTGTTTTCGAAGAAGTTCGTTTGTTGACTATACACTACTTTAAGATTATTATTAGATGTACTTAATTTATACTTAAAGCTTAGAATTAATAAGTTATCAATCATCCCGATTCGATTTTTCCATTTTGTAAAAGACCTCTGAATTTTCCCACCAAATAAGTCGACGATCCTCTTACTTGAAACGAGTTATGAAGACCCCAACCCAAGTAGAAAGTTTCCCTGTGTGTCCAACTCCACAAGAAACAAATCCACTTATATAATATGTTTTCTAAACAGGGAATCAAAGCCAATTGTCCGATATTTTATTGGCATCCCTAAGGATATAAGTAGGTAGACATAATATTGAGAGGTAGAAGTAACAAGAATAGAAAGCTTCTTACCCCAGCTTACATAACAAACTTCTTATATTCCCAAACTCTTCTTCATGCTCATGCTACTTTCACTTTCTCGAATCGGCTTCTCGAACAATCCACAAAAAATATCTAAAAAATAAAGCTCAGTTACAATACTCATGTATTGGACTAAGCAGTACTTAACTTATGAGGGGGACCAAGAGAAGCATTGTATTTTAAAGCTATTTTAAGCCCGATTTTGTTCACGGAGCACACCTGAATAGTTTCAATATCCGATACCCGGGGACACGCACGAGTCGCTTCATCTTTTACGGAAACAGTTCTTGTCAATTTCATGGGAAGACTGTGAATCACAAACGTTCCCCCAAAGAATGTCTTATTATCAACGGGAACAGCGTGTTCATCCGCATGTCTCTGTTGAGGGGAAATAAAGATGTGGGGTGGGGGCTCATTGGAATGCCAAGAGCAGCAGTTCCAGTTCCAGTTTGTTCCTCCGAGAAGCGAAATTATAGCTTCCTTTGCGTATGTGAGGGGGAGGATGGTTCCTTGTTCCCCGAGAAAGTAGCAAGTTCCTTTGCTGCTGTGGAGGAGTCGGTTTCTGTTGCATTTTTTTCATGATTTCTCCAAGAGTAAACTTTGTTTTCCCTCTTTAGTTTTGGGATAACAGCTTCCAATGGAGCAGTCAACTTGAAATTGGCCAGCCTCAGAAATGCCTCCGCTAAAGTTTTGAGGAACTGGAAGTCGAAGTGAGCGTCCCAATCCTAATCCCAATGTTTGAGAAAGTCCTAAGGCAGCCAGCCATATTCCAATCCACCAAGAACCATGAAAGCACCCAAAGAGTGAAAGTCAACAGTGGAAATGGAAATTCAGATACTATTGGCTTGGCCCTGCAGAGATTATTTTGTATGAGAGGAGAAAGTAGTAGTTCAGAAGAAGTTAGGTCTGACTTAGGTCTGGTAAGTTAAGTCTGAGTTAGGTCTGCGTCTGGTTTGGTTGCACGTGCCTTACAACATTAAATCTTCTGGAAGTACAGAAATTCCCAAATATATATGCTTTTAAACATATTATTCCGGTATATATCGTACGTATGTATTCTTAATTGCCATGTAGTATAGTTAAAAACAGCTACAACTTGAACTTGTTTTTCGTTAGGTATAGGCATGAGCATGGACAGATTTCTGGTCAATGAAACCTAAAATTGAGAAACGCGCACAGCAAACTACAAACTACGTTCAGGCGAGGGTCACATTATTCATCATGGCCAATTATGTTAAATCTGGTGTGGCTTATTCTAATTATCCATTGTAATTCCCACCAGGACGACATCTTCGTGGGTGGTGTTAATCTGTGATAGAGTTAATCACTGGAGTAATCGAAAGTACTCATGCGGAATTCCATTCCATCCAACGCAATGCGGTTGATATTAATTAGCACATGCAAATAAATCATACCTACGCAGACTGTATAATAAATACTCAAATATACACATAATTACTTTCCTAATCATTGCTAATTTAAATAATCTCTTCTTTCTACGGTACCACATCAGGATGCCGATCAAAGACCTAACTTATAATTGTAGCTTCGGAATAGCTCTTAAATGCAAGCAGTCCTTAAAGTTTTACAACAGATCATGACTTCAAGTTTAGTGAATTAAATAAATCTATCGCTAGCAAATATATTTTGAGAACCTATCCAATTTGTTTTGTCGGAAAATTCATTCATTCCCAAAGTCTATTTTTAAACAGGGATGGAACCGAAAGTTATACTAGAGTTACTTTTTACTTATATGTACAGCTATACGTAATATCAATGTGTGAAAGAGAAACCAAATTTAATCCCGGGACTCCCTAATAACATAGAGCTTAAATGGGATAAAATCCGGCAACAATAAGTTACTCCCACTCATATTTTTCCAGAATTTAATTCAAAACGTATCATATCATACCTTATCATACAACAGCCAAAAAATACTTTCTCCTTCCCCCTCCTTAATATTTAATTCATACCGATGATATAATGACTTTCCAGAAAAATTAATCAGGAAGCTCTTCAAGCAGCAACACATTCATCACGCCATATCATATCATAATATAACTAGTTTTCATGTAACATGCAAACAAAAGCGAATTCTAATTCCGGCAAAAACTAACAAAATAAAATTAGGAGGAAAAAATATGTTTTCTTCCAATTTTCTCGCTTCCTCCAAACTTACATTTAAGCGCCACCCTATCAAGTGCACTTCAACAATACAAAAACTTTCACTTTATTTCATTTTACTCAGAAAAAAATAACTCGGGAAGAAGGACGCATTGTGCACTATTTTGCATATTACTTCTGATTGAATGCTGCCATGTCTAACTGGAATAAACTGAAGGTTGTAGTCTGCCATGGAACACTTGACTTGCTTTCTCCAACTCGTTTAGTTTAGCAAGAGTCAATTTTTTTATTCCAAGCTACAACATCAATTTCCATTTCCCTCTCTCCAAAAAGGAGAAACTACCGGCATGGCATTAGACACACTGGCTATGAATGACTTTGAGAGGGGAGATGATGGCAATGATGAGCAGTCGCATACATATATCGCATCTCATTCGTAAATTCTGTGAAATCCAACAAACTTGTTATGTATCTGTATGCATAAAACTTCCAGTGAAATGACAACACTTTCCTCACTCGTCCCCCGTCAGTTCAAACAATAAAATGAAACACAATAACATAATATGAGACTCACATAAGCCATATATAGGTATATTCTAATTATTTAAAAAGGAAGCTTAGAGAATATATTTATATGAGATGATGAGATGGATGTTCCTCTTCTCATTCAAACTTTGACATGATGATGGCGATGGGGGGATGGAGTTTGTAGTCGTAATTGGAAAGGAAAATCCAATTAAAAAGGTCTGCTGACTTCTCCCTCTCCGAATTTTTTTACTAGCTGGTATTCTAAGGAAGGAATAATTTAAATATATGCAACTTCTAAACAAAATGCCAACACGGAAATAGAATGTATAATGCATGTGTGCAGATGTTATATGTGTAATCGATGACTTTCTGGAGTTTTTTTCCCTCAAATTCAAACGTGTTGGATACAAAAGGCAAACATCGTAATTTGATAATGTATTGAAGATATACCTATTTTAGATATAGGGTGATACTTAATGCATGCCATAATGACATTTCTCAATTGATTTAGCATTTAACTCGTGCACCAATTGATATTCTTTAATGTCATTTCGGTCCCTATAATTCTCGCAAAAAAGAACGGAGCTGCATGCTACAATAAAACCTCCCTAACTAACTATCTGTAACTAACTTCCACTTTAATATGTTTGGTGATTTGGATGAATTCTGCAAAATAAGTCCATGGGAAAGTTGGGAGGAAAGGAGAATATAAGTATGATGTGATGATCCAATTTTATTCTAGCAAATTTTCGTTAGTGTTTCTATCCGGATTTCACGATTTCTATCTTGGATTGGACCTCCTGATTTACATGTATGTAAGGTATAAAGTGAAATAGTATTGAACTGTTTCTCTGTGGGAGTATCCCCCAGCTTGTGTTAATTACCTTCGATAATGAATATCATTTCTTCAGTCACTGATGGAATCCGCTAGCATATCCTCATAGACCGGATGAACATAATTCTATGCGAACCTGAATAACTACCAAAACTGTGAATTGTGATGATGTTCAGGAAGTGAAAGTGACTGCTGCGATATAAATTTTCATAACCTTCCGCACCACCAACCAACCATTTTGTAAAATAATTACAGAGGCTTAAATGCATATTAGGTAAGCATGACAAGGGCAATTTTAGTACTAGCCGATGACAATATTGGAAGGTTTACATTGAAGATGTAACAACTCGAAACGAGATGACATGAATCCACCTATCATTTCTATAAAGTTCATAAAGCTAAAAAGTTAACCTCTGGACGTCGAGCTAAACCACACTACCACTTGATTGTTTTGAAAGGCTATCTGCTAATTATCAAATATTAAGTAAGGCAGTGCCTAGAGCAGATATAGAACTTTCCAATGAATTATAAGGGAAGAGTCAACCAAGCGTCTGAAAATTGAATCAACAGTGTCATCATTTCCTTATTTAGCAAAACTAATGAACATTTGAATCCCCCAGACCAAACCACCAAAACGCATTATGCATTGCAGTGGATTGCATCCGCATCCAAAGCATCCAACATTGTTGATTAGCAGGGAAATGTCCAAAACAGCTTGCCTCGCCACAACAGGAGATGAGTTCTTTCCATCCCAAATATGTAAAAGGTGAAAATTTGGGGATTAGGATATTTCTGGGAAGGGCAATTCCACGAAATAGATCCTTGATTCCCTATCCCATTTGATATCATTTCAGAATAATGTCCCATCAAGTGGCTCATCAGACGCCACACTCTCCAGAAATTCCATCTGTATTTAACTTATCCATCCAATTACAACCACTAGGCCTATCAACTTTTGATGCATTTACACTTATAATCGACATTATGTCTCTTATATGTTTCTTTGAGAAACTCTTTGAGGAAAGGGAGAGATAGTTAGCAAAAAAAAGTTTGTTGAAGTTTTTTTTTGTGTTTAAGATGGGATCGGTCGGACGTTTAGAACAAGACGAAGTCTACTCTGTCTCCCTCCATAGTAATGAAGCCCACAATGGTCTTAACAAGGAATACCAGTTGATGAAAAAGAAAGCTGGGAGCATTTCCCCCAATTAAGAGTGAGCAAATGTGCAGGATGATTCAAGAATCTTAATTCTTTTTGTCACGTTCTCGTCTTGCAGCAAGTGAAAGCGATAACCATGCAGTGTGGAAGAAAGAAAAGTAGAAAGAGTGGAATAATCATGATAGCCTATAGTGTACCTCTATTTCTGTAGCTTTCTTTCCTTTATTTTTTGCTTGCTTTTATTTTTTTATTCAAGCAACGCAACAGCATCTTTACTGTGAAGGAAAAAAAATTCATTGAAAGCTTTACACCGTCATCTTTAATTAATCTTTTATTCCGAGCTCATTGTCAAACCCAGATACATTTCTGAGGCTAAAACTAAGTATTACTAAAACAAGTCATATGAGTTTTCAGCAATAGCTCACACATCCATGTTTCATTATTATTATTTTTACTTGTTAAAAAAACAAAGCATGTACCATTTCAATTTGCTTTACTACAATTCAGTGCAATGTCTGCATTCCTTTTTGCAATTACAAAGTGCATAATATAATATATATAATTATATAATTTATATATATATTATATAATTATATAATTTATGCACCTAGTCCAGTCTGGCACATTTACACCCACTCAATGCTACACGAATTGTATGAGAGTAGAACGAATTTGGCTTCATGGCTCGTTTGGTTATCTTCAGGCTGAGGAAATTAACATTAATTAATTCAGGCATATGTCCCAGTAGTTAAGTCTGTGATTGCTCATTTTATCTGCTAATTTGAGACACAAGCATTAAACACTGAATTTGAATGGTCTGGGTGCCCAATTTAGGTAGGTAACTACAATGAATTTGAACATGAACAAGAGAGCATGCATGTTAAAACTTTATAAATGAAGAAAATGCTATTTGAGTAAGGCTATACTTGATTTTATTAAGTTGATATGATCTTCATATGTGCGTCCAGCCCACCTAATTTTAGTAAAGTGCTCCCCCGGAATTCCAAGAAGGCCAATAAAGAGTGAAAGAGTAATGAAAAAGTTAACATGATCTTATCATGCCATTATCTTTAGGTAATTCGTTCGTTCCTGTTGATTCTCAATATGTATATATATCTGTACATCTAATTCGATCCATTCACTACTGAAACAAACGGCAAGGAAGAAAATAAAATGCCAGCTCAGGGCGATAAAAATACTAAAAGTAGAAAAGAAGGTTCAATAGCCAGGTTCGATAAGTATGTACATTTACCCTCTAATACCGTGGAGAAAGCTTGGCAGTATCATTTTACCCATTCCCACATTTCCCCCTTTTATTGGACCTCTCCCGTTCATTTCATGAAATCGGATGGGAATCCGATTCTCTGTCCTGTACAGTTAGTTTTGTAGATTTGGATGATGATGTTGATGAACCAGGCCAGAGAAGTCTATTCGAGTTTTATGACCGTTCCTCCTCTCCATTCACATTATAAGCCTCTCCCGTGTCTATCTATCGAGAGGGTCGGCTCCTTTTACAAGGCAATAATTGGGACGGGTAACGACTCATCATTTTATTGGAAAGTAACACAATCCATTGTAACCTACTTAGGTTTGGTAGGAGGAGGATAATATGGTATAAGTTACTAATACTCGCTCGATATGGCCATGTAGACGGTTGTAAACTCATTTTTCTCTTCTAATCAAAATCCTCTCTAAGTGTCTTCCTATCTCATCAAATATCTTATAAAAAAAGGTTCATTGATCGAACTAGAGACTATATGCCATAGCATGACATAAGCATAAGCTAGACCATTAAAGATTTTTCCACCCTGATACGATCCCATCGTGCAATAAGTAACTTTTATCTTAGGAGCGGAACCTTAAGCTAAATATATAATGCAACCGATCCCCATCCCCGTATCCAGTGTGAATGAATGAGGGAGAAAGTTAAGACAAGGAAGTTAAGAAACCCGCCTGGTTTAGACGGAAGGAGAAAGTAAACTAGATAATACAATGTTAATGTTACGTGCTTCAGTCGGGCTAACCTGAAGAATTTTGTAATCGGGAATCGGGAGGTAGTATAGTTAGTTGGGAGTTGGGACTGTTCCCCCATTCATGTGAGCCATTTCCCGCAAAATTCTTTCCGTCTTCTCTAATTTCCCATGGGCAAATAACCACCGTCGAGACTGTGAGTGTGGAGGAATCCTTGAGAATACATATACATAAAAAGAGAAAGAAAAGTGAAGAATTTGTAAAGAGAAAGTAGAGGAGAAAGAGCTGTACATATATAAATGCATCACTTACTACCAATTAGTATCATCCTTTCTACAGGATAGCATAACACGATCGAAAGAAAGTTCCTCGTGAAAGCAATAATGAACTTAATAAGCTATGAAGTAAGTGTTGGGAATGCAACGTTTTTCTTTTGGTTCGCCCTTTATCACTTTTGTATGTATCATTTTAACAAATTATCAAAAGATGCATTGATCATATCTTGCTTCTGGAAATGAAATGCACAATTAGAGTTATAAGAGAAATGAAATCTTTCTTTCAATTCTTGAAAGGAAGTCAAAAGCAATAAAGTAGGTATTTATTCTGAAAGATTGTCATTGTGTTATTGAGGGGAAATTATATAATTTTTAGAGGAGAAAAACAAAAGGCAGGGCTGGTCCGTTGCAATTGCCAAAGCCAAGTCACGCCAATTTCCTGAAAAATGTATTAATGTATTATATGCCATACGACAGCTAACGTCATATCATCATAAGTATTAAGAAGTAAGTAAGGCAATGTGCAATAGTCAAGAATAAATGTGCACATGGAGTCTTGGTCCTCTCCTATCAGGTCCAACCAGTTCGCACAAGCTGCTGTCTAAAATATATAGGTATTCAGGGAAAAAATGGGAAGAAAATAAAATGTAAGAAAAGGGGATCTCGTGCTATTTTGCAATTTATTGCCTACATAAATGACTATTTCTTTCCAATTTGGGAAAGCGGACATTACAGATATATCTCCATCTTTATATTTGAACTCATTGTTAGAAGGAGTAAGTGCTCTTATTACTAAACCCAAAATACAAAAGGAGTATTCATCAGGATAGGCACATGAACATTGAACTGAACTGAAGCCAATGCCAATTCTCGTCATGACTGAACCAAGAAGAGCAAAAGTCTATTGCAAAAAAAAACTTCTTCCTGTTCCAATTCATTCCAAAGGAGCACTGCACTGGATTGGATTGGATTGTCAGCTATAGATAAAGAAGAAGGAGAAGGGTCTCCTCCCTCCAAACTAAACCTGAAAAGCGGACAAAGAAATTCATCGATTTAGCCTGGCCCGGCTTGGCTTGGTGGAAGGAATAGGTTTTGCATGCGAATTGGTTATAATTCACATTTCATAACTCTGTCATGCGTCGATAGCAAGTTTGGGAGTTGAATGAACTCACACAAATTGAAATAAATATGATGAGGATGATTCGCTCTCTCTTCATAAGATTTAATTTAATGGGTGTCAGGCATTTAGGCATGGGTTCATCCATACATAAATATGTCCATACCTAACAATGGCAAGGTAGATAGATATAGACATAGGTAGACCGTGAATAAAATCCTTACATGCCGAGCGAGTTTCCAAACACGTAATTTCTTACAACGATCTATTCCTGACAGCTCCAGTCCCAGTTCGAGCAGGATTAAAAGGAGGAAAAGTTGAAGTTGGAAGGTAACCTTTGTCACATCGTACCATATAACCTACTACAAAGACAATCAAAATTAACCATGAATGCATATTTGATTTGATATGATTTTCGAGGTTATTTGAAATCATTATATGTTTATAAGAAAAATATGGGAGATGAAACACGAAGGCCATCTTTGTTCTTCCCTGCTTTCACCCTAACAAAGACGACGGCGAACCGAAGACCTTATTTAAACATTGGAAGTTGCAGTTTTCCCGAAATAATCTCATAGCACACGGATATTAAGTTATTTTACCCAAGATTTGTCTGTCTGTCTGTCCGTTTGCACGCGCACTCCCGTCTTTGTTCACTTTTCTGCAATATTACCCGGATTGGTAATTGATTTTCATCGAGGTCGGTTGGCTGGAAAGGGTCACAGTTCATCTGTCATCATGTCCGTTTAGAACGTGCAATTTGTAGAAACTAGTCATGTAATATTCTGACGCTAAAGTAGGTTTCTTTTTATCTTCCTAGTAGTTTCATAAATACAGATATGTGTGGGAAAATCTTGACAAGTAAATATAATTATACATACTGAATTTGGGTAGTAATGGTTTCATTGTTTTAAGAATAGGTATGGTGTTAGGTAATGGAACATCACATCATAAAAAATATTTAAATGTTTGATGTGTTAGCTAAATATTGTCAATGTCGTTTTCTAACTAGTCTGTTTTTATTTAGCTCTGTTTTTAGAATTAGCTGCAAACGAATTTGTTAATAGGACGTTAATAATAAATATGGAAGTACCTTTTTTATTTCTACTTAGGTACCTGGGGGCTGGTACTATAATTTATGTCTAATTATTTATTCGAAGTCATTATAGGTATTTAGGTAAGTGGCAAAGCAAAGTTCAAACTTTAATTAATGTAAATAATTCAGAAGCTCACTTCACTTCCGCATTACCCATTATAAATTAGGAACAGGTGTGTTTATGCATTATGAAAAGTCCAAAGCTCTATTACAAACGAAAAAGCTATATTAGTATGATTGTATGATGTATGTCGGTAGCAAATGGGAAAGCAATTTAGGTATGTATTTAAGGTGAATAACAAACTTTCACTCTCATCATATCATCGTCAGTGAAAGCTGTAGGCGTATCCACCCACTACTCATTGCATACCCTAATAAAAATAATTCATATTCTCGCCATAAGACTCGGGAGTTTTCAGGGATGGATGCTTATGCCTTGCCTGTTTTGAATCAAGAATTCTCCTCGGAATAGGTTATATGGCTATGGCATGGCATGAATAACATAACACATTTTAGTCCTTTTACCCAGTATCATTTAACTATGCATATAAGTAGAGAAATCATATTTACATCTGTACTTTTTTATGGAACTATCGAATAATATTATGTAATATAATGAATGGGTGGATGATGCATCGCCTCGCCACTTTCACCAATGGCTAGGGAAAATGTGTTATATGGTTTATAATAGTATATGATCCGCATCATCATAAATCTTGATCAATGTGTCAGATCCATTCATTAGAGCGAGAACAGTTACTTCATCCACATCATCCCTGTATTTTACACTGGCTATAAACACCATTCGTCCGTTTCAGGCTTCTAATGGAATGCTGTCAAAATGTTGTCAAAATATGTATATAGCTAATATACCTACCTATTCCAGTTTAGTACTGGATATTTTGTGAAAACTGTAATGTATGGCACGGAAAGGAAATGAAAGGGTGAATAAATGTTAGTTTTAAAAGGAGAGCCTCCACTCAGCAATTTACATTTTACATAGATACGTAAGCATGTCTTATTGGCATAATTTGATATGAACAGGTAGTTTTATATGGTCTACTAAAACAAATTATAGGAGGGGAAGTGAAGGGAAGGGTTAAAGACGACAACAGTAGTTATTTATTTTGGAATTTGCATATTAACGCTGTTTACCATTAGAGTTTTAATAATAATATTTTTTTTGAAAAATACAAGAAACTCGACGATATGTCACTCACATGAAAAGATACAAATAGTACAGAAATGAAGAAGATATGTGCAATGAAAACCATACCATTCTATACTAAAACTCGTTAACTGACAAAAATTTGCGAGCGTAACTGCCTAAAATATGAGGAAAATCCACCTATCAAAATATCATACTTTCGTATGTTCGAATTTACCAAACAATGTCGTAGAACAATACCATATTGCAATAATTCTGCTTGTAAGTCATATCATCCAGTCATCATCCGTCACCAGTCAGTCAAAATTACCATCATGGTCATGAGTCATGACCTGATTGGATACATGCATGAAATCCCACTGGCATGATATCAGGTAGATGAACAAAGGCTAAGGAAAAGTCTTTGAAATAGGCCGCAGCAATCATCTGCAATCTTCATCCTCCGGGATTGCCCACTTCAAAGCTCCAAAGCTTTTATTCTGTTTGGTCAAATATATGAGCTGATTAACAACATTTAGTTTACCATTGGGCTTCCTTTTCACCTTTCAACCGCAATCATTTTTATGATGGGTTTACAATAATACTGGGAGATAATCTATCAGCTTGTAATCTTTTGGGGCGGGGATTCATTCACTTTCACTTTGCCGAGATAAAACAGTTCTCATGAAAGGAATTGAATCTGATGAATGGATGGGTAGAGAGTTTTAAGGTAAAAACTGTTGATGAAGGACTGACAGGCTGGCTGGCTGGGGCTGGATGTATGGACAATTGATAATTTGATGGTAGAAATTTTAAGCCATTGGCCATTGACCATTTAACAAAAGCCGGAACCGGGATATCAGGGCATGAACTACGTAAGTAAAAGTCTTAAAAGGCAAATGGCAGCATTTGATTGTGAGTCACCGGAGAAGAGTCAAGAGCATTTCCTTTGTTGGAAATTCTGTTCACGTCCCGAGTTGTGTTAAGCCAAGCCAGCATGTGGAGGCTCCACCCGACAGAGTTTTGTGGAGATTAAATTACCAACTTGAACACAGACAATTGAATTGTATTCTCTCTCTCTGCCTTGATCTAAACAAGATAAAAAGAGTTCAAGTGTTTTGTCAAACCAGCAGAGAGAAGAGAAAATCCCGTTGAAAAGCAAACTTTTGTCGGAATGGAATCAGTATGGTATAGTCCGGTCATTGAATGAAATCAGACCATTCGACGAGTCGATCCCGAGAACAACTATTTGTCCAGAATGACAAATGTACCTTTGACCATACTTTCTCCCTTGATGATAATTCCGGGCCGGTAATGACACCAAAATTAGAGCCACAAAGCAATAATGGATGGGCAATGCCCTATCTTTGGCTGTTTCATAAATTATTTCAGCAAATGATTTTCCCGACAATAGGAACAAAAGGGAACAAATGATGAGTTTGTAGAGAAAGCAAATGCCAAATTGCCAAATTATTTTCCTTAATCAATTGCTAAAAACCCAGAAATGTTGCTGATGAGGAAATTAGAATGGAACATACGTTAAATGAATGAATTGACCCAGCTATATTAAAATGTTCTGACAAGCCGTAAACTGAACGTACTTCGGATTGCCACATGGGCTAGAGCAGAAAAATAGCCAACTGGTTCGCCATTACATACTTTCGAAGGGAAATTCATTCAACAATGAGTTGGAATTCATAGACTCTGAATCTGGGCTCTGGGCTTTACCTCCCAAGACTGTCAAGAATGTAGGCCGCGGGTAAATTACACTTTTGCCTGTCTTCCCACTCATTGTGTAACTTGACACTTCTGATGGGCGGCACATCCGGAAAAATAGAAAAGCAAGAGGCAGAAGGAAACTTTAATGAAATGGAGATCCCTTCGGGCTAATATACCATTTTTAACAATGGTGGAGGTGGAGACACTAACGTTTATAGTCTACATGAAGATTAAATGAACACTGGTAGGATGAAGTCAATAATATTATGTATTATGCAATGAAACCGAAAGCTTAAAGATCAAATCAATTAGATAGAAAAACAATTTAACTCATTCATTATTATATAATATCATCTTTGTTATATTTATTTTTGACTTTAGCCACTTTATACAGTAAGTATGGGTAGATAATATGTTTTATCTAGTAATGTTATGTACATGAACTTTGACATTAATTAATGTCTCTTCAGAATGTTATATAATATTTTACGTTTACATAATCTGGATTTCATAATTATAATTAATGAGTCCTATAGTGTCAATATCCTGTTTTTCCTATCCTATGCTATCCTGGAGTAAGAATAATGAGGAGAGTTTTATAATAGAGCAGAGGAATGGTACACTTTGAGTCAGAAAATGTCAGAAATTCGTAAAGGAATAATATTCAGTTTTTCACTGTATGTAGGTTTTACAACTTTCATAAGGTTAGTGTGCCAAGTTGACTACAAGTACAGACATAATTGCAACGGTAAATTGCGTAATCAGGTAACTCTTCTATCTAAGCATTCAAAAACAAGTTGAAATAGTAAAGTCAACAAAACAAATACTACGCACACGACACTGTTAATAGGTTATTAGGTTGGTTGATGCGTAGGTGAAAGTCAGGTGAAAGTACAGGAGCGTTTCTTTAGGTGGAAATCAACTATTAGGGACGCTGGCTTTAGGCCAAGCATAATCAAAACAACTAAAACTGGTACAAATTGCAGCAGTTCTAATATATCGTCAATATCATCATCGATTTTTGCTACAGTAGTGCTGTGAACTGTTTTTGATTTAAGGGATACATTTTCATACTGAGCTGAGCTACTGGCCTCGACGAGTAGATTCTAGAATTTTAAGAATAGTTTTGGCACAACAACATCAGTAAGCATTATACAGATTAATAGATTTAATTGGAAAATTTCTTTATCTGACAAAACTTCATCAAGTTTAGTTTTATGCATGTAATTTAGTTATTGTAGTGTAATGTAATTTTGGCCATTGAAAGATTTTTAATGTTAGAGAATACACTGTAGGAATTATACTGTAGTTTGTACAATGAATGGCATATTTGTTCGAGTTTCGAATCTGAAAGTCGGACGGTATAGAACTAAACACCATCCATATCCATTCTCATTTATTGAAAAAATCATAGATGTGATTACCACATTTACTTAAATGTGAATGTACACATTAGTTATTGGAAAGGTCCTGTTTAAAATGCTGAAAAAATTAAATGAAATGGAAAAGACAGTGTTCTTACGTATATGAGAATTAGAGATAAACAAATACTGCTTGTTTTATAGTAATAGCAAAATGCAAATCAGAATTAGAACCAAGCGCAATTACATTTAGAATGCAATGAAAAAATACAAAATTACAAAAAACCGGTCACTCATAATATCTTGCAGTATATTTTTTTTATTACAATGGCTAATCACAAATGTCATATAATAGGCTTATTTTTTCAAACTTCAAACTGAGAAACTGTCATTGAATTAACCAAACAAAATACGGAACAAGACAACATTCCAAAAACAAAATCAAGTATTAACGAAGCCAAAGTAGTGGTTAGTAGATCCATTTATATATATGTATGTACTTTAGACGGAAATCTTTTTCTTAAAAAAAGATACAAAAGCAATATCATTATTATATTTTTTAAACATTACGAACAACGGTCTTCGATCAGAACACACTCATTCATCCTAAATCATTCCATTCCATATACCATTCCTAGTTAGTCTTTGCTACGAGCCAAAGTTTACATGTGGAGGAGAGAGACAGACAAAAAAATACTGAAAAAAATACGACAAAAACTGTTCATGCAATAAAAATTAATTGCACGATGGATTCGATACGAATACAAATACGATATAGATAGAGACGACGTGCTAATAATATTCTAGAGTAAAAATATTTAAGTAGATCATATTATTCTACATCATCAGTCACATTTCATACCAACTCTTCATTCATTCACATTACATAATAACAAATAGTATACTACTGTCATACAGCGAGAAATGTTTGTTTTGTTTTGACTAAAAAGCAATGCATCATACTGTAACCGTCTTCAAACTTTTAATATAATTGTATTTGTAGTCTTAATCAACATATACATTATTATAACTATACAACATAAAGCGATAATAGTTGGAGGCTCATATCATTTCATTCATTTTTATATATAGATTTTCTATTCGTTAGATTTGCCGTTAGTTAGTATAGAGTAGACGTGAATGTATAATGTACTTTACAGGTTGTTTCCTCTTTTGTTATATAATTTTATGTACCATTATATTATTTTGTAATTTGTTGTAGTCTATCTTCTTCTCATAGTTTTTTTTACAAAGTATTAACATAAGTATCAACTTAATTATAGTTAATTATAGTTTAATTTTTAATGCGCTCAGCTACATTCGAATATTATTATGTATTTATGTATGGTATTGTTCCTAATGCGTAGCAGCTAAAGAGAGGAGGCGATTTATCGGTTTGAGGAATTTACGTAATTATGTAATTGCAATACTATTCTGCAATATAATATGTATGTATTTTATTAATAATTAAAACGGTTAAGGTATTCCTCTTCAATATGTAAATCTATTAGTTAATTAAACGTTGACTACATCGTCCTCGTTGGACACTTTCCTCAGCCCAATCCCATGATGATGTCCGTTGGTTGACTTCTGCTCATTATTTGGATCCCACCTTTTGGTTACCTAAAGATTAGAGAGAAGATAGAGAAGGCATAAAATAACTTGGAAAAGAAATTTATCATTAATCATCCAAAATCATTATGTCCCATCTACTTTTACTCTATATTGGCAATATTATATAACACGTCTTTAGTTATTACGCTAAATCAATTGTACTTAAAAATACATAATCCCCAAAAAATT
Source organism: Pseudosinella alba (assembly GCA_034700485.1). NCBI lineage: Eukaryota > Metazoa > Arthropoda > Collembola > Entomobryomorpha > Entomobryidae > Pseudosinella > Pseudosinella alba. The sequence goes on from JAQIXQ010000002.1 coordinate 155,296, forward strand.
GATGACAGAGACAATATCTCTGCTAATCCAAATTCAACTTATTACAAATGAGTCATATGAGTAAATTAGTTTAGTTCAGAGAGAGAGGAAGTAATAGAGATTAGAAAGTTGAGAAAAGTTGTCAAATGTGAAGAGAGAAAGTGAAATAGTGAAAGTAAGGTCGGGAGAAGAGGTCATTTATACGTAGCTACTGTATCGTGTGAAGCCCATTTTACCAGTTTCAATTTGTTGAAGCCATATTTATTCGCGTCCGTACTAGGTCTATGTCTAGTAATTGTTAGTTAAATAGAGAAATGTAAGAAAGAGAGAAAGTTGGTAAAATGTATGTTTAAAAAATAATTAAGAGTAAGTAGGTTTGTTTTTTCAGGAAGCAAGCAAGACTGCAATTTATACAAAGCTTGGTGTGAGTCTATAACTGACAGTGCATCATCAACATCAACTTCTACACAAACACTAATTCCAAGTGCTACTACTGGTACCATTTTCTCCCCTCATGAGACAACTTCATGAAGAACACACACAACACATTCCACAATTAACGCAAAACTTACGGGCTTGTCTGACGAGAATTTCCTCAAGGGAACTTTCCAAACCTCGTTTATGGAGTTATGCTTTGTCCACTCCTGAATGGAGACTCTGGCTCGGTTGAAATCTACATACGGATTTATTAATGTTGCAACAAAAATGATAATTCGCATTCCATACATAACTAATCACGACACAACAACACAATAAAAAACGCTATATAATAGGCTGCAATAAGCACATGCATAGGAGTTAGCCGTCAACAAATTGACGGCTAACTCTCGAAGATAACATGCAGTAGAGGTTTTTTTAGTCAAAAAAATAAAGAAAAATGAACAAGAAAATCATGCGTGTTAATAATATGATGTTAGTAGTTTAAAAAATGGAAGAAAATATATCATGTTTTCTCATCATGCAAACCTTGCTGATGTTCTATAGTTGTCCCGGTGGTCACATTCCTGGGGAGGGAGTCTGCCTTCTTTTTGGGGAGGTCATCCTGGTGCTGGCTCTGTTGTCGGGCTAGTGACGCAGCCAACTCCTTGACCGACCTCTTTTCCGTCCCCCAAGCCGGGAGGGAGACGGGGGAGGTGTCCGGATTGTTATTGTGGCTGGCTGAACTATTATCTCTAATCATGCTACTAGGTCCGTGGCTATTAACATTGTTGCCCCCTCCAAAACTTACAGATCCGCTGTTCAGCGTGCCCCCTGAACTAACTAGATTACTAGACTGATTCTGGTTACTAGAAAAATTAGGAATGGGATGATGATTACTTGGAGATGATGAAATGTTTGACGTGGAGTTTACAGGGAGAGACATAGGTTCTGAGGTGTGGTTGGAAGACTTTTCATTGGAATGTGTCATAGACATTGGACTTGTCTTTCCCGTATCCCCTACATGATCATCTAGGAGTTCTCCAGAGTCGGGAGTGTTGGCATTGGAAGCATTTGGGCTGGAACCGTCACTTCCCAAGGAATATTCGCCTGGTCACAGCAAAATAATTATAAATGAGTAATGTGTCTTTGTCTAAAAATTCGCACCAAGCAAGGGAAACCTTTTTCTAGTACTGCATACCTGATCGTCTATCTGCTCCCACGTGGGACCATGGACGAGGTTTTGGGGCAACAGGTGGTGGCGCCCGTCTCGTGACCACAGAACTGACATTCTTGCCACCGAACTTTTCCTTTGCTTCACTAACGGAAACTCCGAACTTCTCTTTAGCTTCGCTCACAGACACTCCTCCAAATTTCTCCTTTGCGTCACTAACTGAGATCCCAAACTTTTCTTTTGCCTCCCCAACAGAAATATTAAACTTTTCCTTTGTTTCATTTATAGATGAGAATTTTTCCTTAGCTTCACTCGCGCTTGTAGTCGTACTTGCATTGCCATTTGATGATGCAACACTGTTGGAGGTGATGGAGTTCTCCTCAATTTTACTTTTGCTAACACTAGTTAACGAATTGACCGTGGTGGAGGTTGTAGTAGTTGTGGAGGATGAGGTCAAGTTGGAGTAGAAACCTGAGGTACGCTTCTCCTGCCTTGCTTTGAACTCGGCTACAACGGAAGTGCCCACAGAAACGCCTAAGCGTTGTACTGGCGATTTTTGGCCATCGTTTTCTGCATTGGGGCTAACTGAACCAGTTCCATGGGTTGGGGTTAAAAGAGTGTCCCTCTTCATTCCTGGCTTTTCCAAACAATCGGTGGATTTAGATCGAGGAACAGCTTCAATGGAGAGTTTGCTGGAAATGCTACATGAGTCAAATGACCCCGGACTTGTTCGTTCTGAAGCATCGTCCACTTTAAATGTGCGAGAGGAATGAGTTGGTGTGGATTGGATGCTGTCGTCTGCGGTACTGGTCATCGAAATCATTAGGGATGTACTGCTGCAAGTTCAAAGTATTTCATGGTTAGATAATTGGAATCAGAATTACATATTATATACCATGAATTTTATAAATCTATTTCATATTTACCATTCATCAGAGTCTGGAGTCACGATCGGCGTCGGTGTAGTTGACCCAGGTCTGAAAAATGTATCTAATCCTTCTTGTAAATCTGACACTTCTTCGATTAATTCCGTCGGTGGTCTAACGCTGGGACGAGTGGGCGCCCTCGTTTTAGGTTTCTTGGGGCGAGCTTTCCCAAGATGTTTTAATTGCTGAGGGGAGACAGGGGGCAATTCTAGGAAAGAAAAAATATTTGCAAACATTTTAGAATTTGCGAAAACAAACTTGGTAGATATTTAGTGGGATGCTGAAATCACAATACCGTCAATCGTTTTAGGAATGCTAGGGAGTAAATCTGGAATATCGTCTGCGGAAATCCCTTCAACGCAGTCGACCACGGATTTTGGTCTTATCCGTCTTCCATGAAGACCCTTCCTCTTGGCTTGCATTTGGGGGGTTGCCTGATTAAACATGATAAAATACAATCGAATCAAAGGATATCCTTCCAATAAATATAATTTTGCATGCGCTTCCAAAAATTCATGCTTAAAACATAGCCAACAAAATCAAAAGCATTCAATCAAACTTCAAGGTAACTTATTTCAAGTTGTCGTAATAAAAAATAATGTGAATATGCCAACGCATATTGCAAACCCAAAAGGAAAGATAGCATGCAGTAGTATGCGCTCATGCATAGCACATCCCAAAATTCAATGTAATTCTAGTTACCACAAGTAAATACAAAATCTTAATGTTTTAGTAGTTGAATAAAACAATCAATGAGTGCTAATGATAAAGTAACATAAAAAACTAATTGACTGTGATTAAGTCATAAAGTAAATTTTTGATTGATAAGATTAACTACAAATTCCACGGCATCAGTTATCAGTAAATAAATAAATAATGCAAAAAATAACACGTCAAAAGAAACTACTCTCGTGCTAAGAAAACTGCCGTGGAATAGTGGATTGGATATACTTTCACCGTAGCACTTACAAGATTTAGATAATCCAGCTTCTGCTCCCATTTTTTAAGAAATAAAATATATACAAATTATTTTTACATTTTGTCCCCATATTTGAAAATTAGACTATTGCTGCTTTGGCAAATATTATTTCGCGAGCTCCAGAGCAAATATATACAATATGCATTTTGCAAAGCCCATATCTTATCCCAAAGGACAAGGCACCTGAAAATGTTCCCCCATTTCCACCCCAAATGCAAATAAATAAACATTGATTACAATTTAGATAGTTATAATTTTGATATTTTCATACCATTGGGGATTGATCAGAAAGTTGAAGATTTCCTTCACTGATCGTCACAGCCCTGTCACTGTCGTCCTTCGACAACTCACTTGGACTGGATCTTAATCGAGTCTTGAGGACATCCGGAGTAGATGAACGCTTCTTACTCGCGTCATTCTAAATCAGTCAATAAACAATACATATTTCATTTCATGCCATTGCTATAAAAAAAAGTTAACATTAGCAGCAATAACAAAGAATAGTGTTTATACTTTCATACAAACACAAACTTTAAATATATGTGTAAACATAATCATGATAAATGTACGTACCAACTGTTTGTGGCATTTCATAAGGGAGTCTATAGCTCGGTCCACAAGCTTATCGGAAATGTGAGCTGCGACTGCCAAATGGACTTCACTGTAAACAACATGAACATGATTCATTAGAGATTAAGATATTAAAGCATGAACTAAGTCATGTCGTAAATCACGTTATATTTAAGTCAGAAGTTATCATATCATGAAAAATCTGCTCCACATAAATGTGTTGCATACTCCATGTATCTCTGCATTAGCTATCTGATCTTGTAATGAAGTAATGACAAAGGGACCTTGGCTTAGGCTTCACTGGAATAACTGCTGCGTATACTAAATCTGGCTGTGAACTATGCTATGAGTCGTTGGTCCAAAATAAATCATGGAAATGGACACATCGCCCGTCGTGTCGTGATTAATTCAATTCATTCACGTTATCTCAATCCAACACAGTTATTACTCTGTAATAATTTGTTTTGGTTCCAGTCACTCAATCACATTCTAACATGATGATCTGATCGCTCTTTTAACAATATCTCTCCATACACCAATTTGACACAGGAGCAATTTCTCTTTTCATCACTCTGATTCTGATTTTTCTGACGCATGATTCCTTTCACTCAAATATTTTTTTTTTGCGTGAGCATATTTTGTTGTTTCTATCATCATCATGACATCGGAATTGGATTGGAGTGGATTGTTTCATTGGAGTAGAATAATTGCTTTAAATAAATATTATTCAGCCCCCCTCCCACATTATTTATTAAACTTACTTTAATTTATTGATGATGTCTGTCCCTGCCATGTCTGCAACACAATGACGGACAAACTCCGGCTGTATGCTGCTCTTGTCAATACAACCCTGTTTGATGTCCTGTTTCAGACCCTCGTCTCCCATCAGATTCGGACACTTTTCCTCTGTCAGCTCAAGCACGTTCTCAATGTTCCCCTGAAAAGTTCAATTCAATTCAACATGTTAAAAAATCAATCAGTTTCTCATGCATAATTTTGCATGAAAATAAAATTGGGAAAGCATTAACAAGAAAATACAGTTTTTTTCTTTAAACTTCAATAAAGTACACGCACATTACATAAAAAATCTTGTGCCAAAATAAAACCATGCTAAATTGGATATTTTCTCGAACTCTTTGAAAACTTTCATAACTTGAGAGAAAAAAGTGCGTGTTAATCGCTTTGTTTTTATTATATTATTTATTCCATTACGTATAGATAAAAAAATATAAATTATACCTGAATATGCTGTGAGAGCATTCCATGCAGATCATCCGCTAAAGACTGAAGTTTCCTCTCGATTACTTTGCCAGCCTCACCTTTCTGCTCGATTAGCTCGTGAAGGTTCACTAGTAACTGTCAAACAAGCGAAACAAATCAAAACCGTTAGTTTTTGGGGCTTTTTAAAAAAGGGTTTGAGTTTCAGTAAAACTAAATAAGCCAAGCCAACCATGGCCATAGCCGCAATGCAACAACCTACCAAAGAATATGCCTAATCGTAGGACTCTAGTAGTAATCGTATACCCTGATGAATGTTATAATGCTCAAATCATTCATGGCTTTTTGCATGAAAAAATAAATCTATGCAGCTCCTCAACCAAAACCTAAGCCTAACGCAACTCTTAACTAAAAGTTTGCAATTGAAACCAAAGCCATAATCTCTCCATTTCATTGCATTCAGATATCGGTGATCATGAAACTGATGTTGAGGATGACGATGATGATGCGATGTAAAACTCAATCCTTTTGAATCTCTGATCTGACACACGAGCTGTTTCGTATTTCATTCAACATCATGGCAATGGCAATATTCGCAAAATCCCAAACGCACTTCTTTCTTAATTCCTTTGAAAAGGGAAGGATATATTTTTTCTTCAAGACATATTCGAGGCAGGAAAAGGAGTTGGTTGGTTTGTTTGTGAAATGAATGACGGTTCAAAATGAATAAATCTTTAATGCAATGTCATGTAAAAGTAGAATAGGAATGGGGATGGATGCGAATGGACAGGTAATAGTTATAGGCTCTCCCATCATCCTCCTCATCATCAGCCTCAGCCCAACTACTAATTTTTTGACAGGGAAGTGATGTTCATGAAAAGGGGAAGATGAAGGTAAAAAGTAAAGTAAAAATGTACAGTTCAGTAAATCTACTTTTCCCTGCACAACATCACACTCACATATATAACTATATCGAAATCTTGTATGATGGCTTCGAAAGTTTTTATAAAACTTGCTCTTGCTCTATACTTAAGTGAATGTGAATGCGGTTTGATTTTTGATTTTGGTTTTGATCCTTGTTTTTTTGTTGCAAAAAACCCTTCCCTTTACAACCACAATTACATTATGTATCAAATCATCATTATCATCATCCGTGCAACATTTCGATCAGTCCGACCGACGTTACGGCGGATGATGATTTGATGATGATGATGAACAATGTAATGCGAATGCGGAAAACAAGCAGGAAACTGCTAATCATATTCCATATATTATGCATGGGGGCTGCCCTGCAATATATTATACATCTTTCGAACTATGACTATGACTGACACATGTCGTGTTCCTGTTTGGGCTTGAATTGTGCCCATCTAAAGTAAAGTAAACTGAAAGATTCATGTAACATGAGAACATGATGTAGTCAATTCAAAATTCAAAGTCAACTCGTAATGATGATCATGATCAGGATGATACTGTAAAAAAAATGTAGGGAGAACTCGAAAATCTGCTCTAGTCATCACAAAAGCGCCATCCGTTCGCCTCAAGAAAGATAAGTTATGTTATAATGGTGGCGTGCCATGCCCTGATAGATAAAGATAGATGGATTTTGTCGAGATCTGTGTATCTCTTCATTCTAGACTTTTCATTATCGCTTTTTAAATTTTTAAGGAAGAATGGATGAATTTCAATTCAGTTCTCGGCAATTGAAAATGAGCCTTTGTCGATTCTCGATTCTACTTTTAATTTACTTTGAAGTCCCATTGAAACTCTCATTGAAAGAGTTTGATATATTGTCCTGATATTAATTAAAAGTAACTTGATTCTGATCTAAATGTGAAAACAAAATATGAGATCCACTTAATTTAGGTATGTAAAGTAAGTACATACATATATGACGCATGAATATGTTGATGCCACGCCTTCACTCAATTCAACTTGAAGATAAAGTTGAAGGAGAAATTAGGGAACTAATAGTGAAACCAAACCAATCGAGATGGGCTGCTTTAAATTAAAAAATTGCTTGCTTGAGATGGGATGAGATGGGACTAGATACTACGCATTCATCAAATAATTACTCATTCTCAATTCCTCAGCTCTTCAAACATTTGTTTGAATAAAAACCAGCTACTTATTTGATGCTTTTTATGAATCGGCATGATCAAAATAAAACTCGTCAGGATTATTGATGATCCCCACCACCTGCTGTTCTACGGGGTATCAAGTTTCAGAAAAGAAAATTGGTTTTTAAAATGTAATTATTCCCATGTGTATAATTTTATAAGGGGATATTCGCCAATGTGCAAAAAAGCCATGCTTTCGTCTTTCTGATCATCTTTCATACAACCAACGATTCGGCGATATTATTATGAATGAGGAGTTGTCGTAAAGTAGGAATAATTTAGCAATAATTGCAAATTGCGAATTTAATACTTCCTCTCCCTTTTTCTTTCAGTCATTTAGCCTATGATTATCTTGAACATAAAACTAAATCACTTTTACTTCTCGTCGTCTGGTTTCAAACCAATTAAAGCTAAATGAATTGCTAAAGTTGTCATTCCACTTCAGACAGATAGATCTGAACAGAACAACTCTCCACAATCAATTTTTCCTTGAGAAAAGAGATGCAAATGCAAACATACAAGATTTAATTCGGCTGCATTTTGCATGGTTGTTCTTGCTCATTTCATTCATCTCGCCATTAAGCACACAAAAAACAGTCAAAGAAACTCAATCTTCTTAACTTATTGGGGACAATATATTGATTAACGCCAATAGTTATTTTATTGATGTTGGGAAGCGTATATTAAACTTCAGATTGTCCAGTGGTATTTTTTCAGTTATTAAAGACAATAGTCGTAGTGAATAGCTCTAATTTAAATAAGATTTGGCTTGGTAGATTTCTTTTGCAACAACTTTGCTTGTGCCAATTTGATAATTTGAATGAGACGTTTTAACAAAAGTTTAGGCAAAAGGATTAAAATAAGTGCTAAAAGTTGTATATGATTAAATCTCAAATGGTTGATTTGAGTTGATACAAATCTAAATGTTAGGTATTAAGGGTACTAACGAGGTGATGAATTATGTGTAAAGATTGAACTAATTTGCAGATTATTGTGAAAAAGAATATGAGTTATGATTACAATTATGACAGTGTCTATGCGGCATACTCTTATTAATGCAATTTAGAGATTAAGCATCTGCGTAATAATTCGTATGAAATTAAAAATGATGAAGATGAATGTTCACATTTAAGTATAAACTGTAAACTAATCACGGATTATTTTTTTCTAATTATTATTATTACCTGTTTCGCTTTCTCTGAATCATGGATAAGGTTCTCCGCATGGGAGATCACCTCCGTATAGTTGGAGTCCCCACTTGGTGAATTCAGCTCGTTCTTCCGGAGCAACTTGATCCCGTCTTGAGTTTGGCTGATAAGCTTGTCCACAGTTTGTTGCGCCGAACTTAGCAAAAATCCCTGGTCATTCGATAAGTACACAAACAACACAAATAAAAAATACGTTTAATCTTAATCTTCCTCAAACACCAAAAACATTTTCAAACTTTTTGTGCCTGTTACTTCAAACTGGCCGCAATTGATAAGAGAACTACAACCAGAACTATATCACTTCATCATGTCATGTCATGACATATTATCCGACCTACATTAAACCTTAAACTAACAAGGGATGAGACATGAATTCACTCGATCCGGCACACAACAAACCATTCAGGACTTTTATTTTTATGATGATAAGTCCTTTTTCCCCTCGAATGTCATGTCAGCCTCATCATCAACTAAAACTTCTTGTCATGAGTTATTTTTTTCTCACAGAGAAGGAAAAATTAGATATTTGTTAAAAATAGCAATATATTTTAGGCTCATCTCATCTCACCACTTTTCAGATCAGGACTACTAGGACAAGAGCGAGCTCCTACATTTTCATCCCCCTCTCATCTCTCATTCACTCTGACAAAACTCTTTCTTTCGAAATCCCCCTTTCCTCGCTACTCATCATAAACATCATGAATGACGATGACAAAGGATTTCGAACATTATTATAGCTTCACGCACAAAAATCCTCCTCGGCTCTAGCCCCAGTCTCACTATTATTGCGTCTTGCAGCTAAATCTATAAAACAAAATCCTCCCTCCCTACCTGATATACTTACATTGGCAATAGGCATCTCCTCTCATCTCTCATCTTATTCATCTTATCTTCTATGTTCAGTATTCTTTTTGTTCAATCAAAGATACTCTTCAAGTCTTAAGGCATGCTGCTGCCTTACTATTGACTATACTTGAATTACTACACATCTTCCCCATTATCTTTAAACCACTGGTACAATCCTGGTCAATGCACTGTCACAGTTGCAACTTGCCATTTTTTGCTCACTTTGAAATTTATTTCCCTGTATACATCATCTTCACTGATGATGGGATGGGGATTGTTGTGAAAATTCTCACAACAGCAGTAAAATAGGCAATGGCATCATTTTAGGCATTTTAAAGACGAGAGTGAAGTGAGCATACTTAGAAGATATAAAAGTTTTAATGCTCTACTAAAGCTCAACCCTTTATTATTTTGAGACACAATTTTTATTTTCCTTTCAACAGCTCAGCTCCTATTCTTGTGCGATTTGTACTGGGATGGGATAGACATAAAAAATGTAGGGAATTCGTCTCGCTGTCAATAAAAGTAATGGTCAGCCTCAGAAGCTTGTTAAGCTAGGTATTGTATCCCTGTCCATTTTTATAAATAATTATGTCGCAAAAATAAAAATATAAAATAAATTCTATTCCTGCAGGACTAACAGGATATATATGATATGAGATGTGGTTCCACTTCGTGTGCTGCCTTAAATTTCCTCATAAAATCACCATCACCATTTATTTTTCGAATTCTAACAATGATACCTATGGCTCGGTAGGCATTGTTGTAACTACTTTACTTTTGATTTGAAACTCTCCTGCACTGCTACATCCTGTTTTCCAAGTACACACATAGATAATACCTAATATGTATCCCTCGTTTTAAAAATTAAAAGTAATTTAGTTCTCAGTTCTCGTCTCTCGAATTCCTTTGTTGAATAATTGTTGTTTCTTTGCTTAATGCTTGCTTACCTGCTGAAGTCTGAAAGCCTGTTGGTTGTTACATGTCTTTTTGGGCTGGGAGTTGCGATAGATGAGGTCCTGAATTCGCTTCAAGACGTTCTCAGTCTTCTCTCCAGAGACCTTCATGCATGGGAGCGCATCATGGATTGGGTATGGCATGTAGCGAACACTCATGTTACTATACAAAAAACATTTTAAAAAATCAGATTAGTGAACTTATTATTATAACCTGATTGCATATGGCTTTATTTATAAAACATTTACAACAAAAAACTTCAATTTGATATGATCATGGTATGTATCTCTTTAATAGGTACAGGAGGGAGGTACATGAAGGAGCCACTTTTACGTACACAATTCCGCGTTCATTTTCAATTCAATTCCACTAATTCTCATTCTCATGCCCACTCCATATGAAAACCGGACCCCATGCAAAAAAAATTAAGTATAATCTATTTTTTTTTCATAAAAGTAACAAAGTAAGTATATCCATCTCCATTTAAAAAAATAAGACAATATACATATTTTTGCTACCTAAATACATTTTATCAAGTGATGCAACTGAACAATGCAATTTATATACATGATCATGATTAGATTAGATGAGCAACTGCATTTATGTTGGTTTGGTTTGGTTCGGTTTGGCTTGGGATGGTTATCATTATTATCGTTAATTTGGTTAAAACGCCAGCATGTTGATATGGAATGGAATGGCTGATGATGAGCTGAATTTTAAAAAACCAGCAGAATGGAACCGCACACAACATGGCAATATTGCGTACATGGAGGTTTTAATAGTTCTGCATATCACCATCATTATCATGATCGAATCGAACGCAACATGTGTTCAGCAGGCTCGCAAACCTAAAACCACCAAGCCAAATGCCTTTTTATATAAATGATAAATTCTTTAATCTTCGCATTATTACAATCATATCATCCCCATCCCCGTCAGTTGACGCTAGGAATAAAAATTATCATCATCACCATCCCCATTTTTCTTATTGAAAATTAAACTGCCTTAAAAATCCTTTATGATCATATTTATTATTATAATCTTTGTCAGATCTAAATAAACATAAAAAATTGGGTACGGGATTTCCGCTCAATTCAATTCATAGTCAATCAGAATCAGAACCAGAGAGGACTCAGGATGAAATAATGATATAGTGCATTTGTGATAAATCCCTAACACGAATGTGCATCCCTTGACTTGAATGCTTAAAGCTGATTATGATTATGACTTTTAGTTCTATTTTTTATAATATGATATGATTTATAACTTATTTTTATTTGGATATTTTTATGTATGTTGAAGGCAGATAGGAATTTGCGCTTTGTAGTTTGTACATCATCCAGTGAGCCATATATTTAAGTATGAATTCATTTTCGCATTTTGGGAGGTACTGTACATTGGATAGGAATGTGGTTACATTTGACTGGCTTTTGCTCTATGCCGAGGCTGAACAAAGGATCCCTAATCCTAATAATCTTTTTATATTGGCTACTGAAAAGCGTTCCACAAAGACGGCTACACATCCATCTCCATCTAAAAAATTTTGCCAACTCCACTCCACGAATTATTTACGATAATATGTACCATACCATACCTCAAACCAAATGCCAAACTCTAAACCAGCAAGTCTGCCATTATAACAGAAACGAACGGGGCATTACCTATATAATAATGATCATAATATAATGGAACAAGATGATTTTTGAAGAGGCATTAACCCTTTTTTATCCACAACACTAACCAAAAGTTATTCACAGTGAGCAAGGGTAGGGAACATAGACATATAGGCATAGGTACGTATTTTTAATTTAATACTTTCAATGAAATAAAATCTTTTTATACCGGTCCCTACCCCATCACCATTATCAAAAAACAGCGGATTCGCACGCGAATGCGCATGTATACGTGGGCTACATACGCTATTATGAATTAAGAATGGAATCAGCGTTAAATGTAGAAAAAAATATTAGGTATGATCATAATCACAATCAAAATCATGGCGGTTGTAAATGTAATGGCAATATAGAAATATAGACCATTTACCAGATAGCATTAGCATAATCACGATGATCATGTTCGTCATTTTAGCACTATTAGGTATTATTTTATGTATGTATGTGTGTAAAATAATTAGGGAATTGTAACTTCGTTTTTTGATTTACCGACACTTTAAATCAAGCTTAATATGTCACTTGTCACGCACATTTTCTAAAGTGTCACTTTCTTTTCTCTCCTGAGCCCATTCATGTGTGAAATCATCCCAGTAAAAAAAAAGGTTTTTATTCTGACAAATAAAGGAAAATTTGAATAAAAAAATGACGATCACTTCACTGCATTTTGTCGTGTATTGCTATTTTGCACATTGTCTGCATTTACACTTTACACTTCTTAAGTTGCCTAAGCCAAAAAATCATAGCCTACAACGAGCACGAAAATACAAAATCCTCCCTTCAAAATATAATCCCTTCAGGGAACAAATGCAGAATGGCACAATAGCACTTGGCATGAATTATTCTTCAGATTTGCAAGTATCATTATTATTATCGAAACTTTTGAAAATGTGTCCCTTCATATTTCAGAATTTCTTCATTTCTTGAGAAATATTGACAAAAAAATGGTCCTTCCTGTCCTGACTCCTGACTGAGCAAACTTCGAAACCTGCAATTTCTTGCAAACCTTTTTTTTAATTAGCTACACAGCAACAGTAAAGCGTGAATTAGCCTGGCTGCAATTGTCACACCACTACCGTTACTCTTAGGCAAAAGTTGACAGTTAAGTTGCTGTTGGTGCTGCACATGAGCCCAAATGACAAGTGACAGTAAGAATCCCAAACTACGATAAATTATATGGAGAAGGGACGTTGTAAGTTATAATAAAAATTAGAGAACAGAACAGAACATAAATAATTTGATATTTTACTGTTCCTTCGTCCTCATATGCACCGGAGCAAAGAAAACTGTAATCATTCATTGGATATGATGATGATGATGCCTCCTTTGCCATCCTCCAAGGATGATATGATGACCAACTAACTGCTCAACAAGTCCCCATATGAACTAAAATTCACTCTCCCGTCAACTGTCACATGTCAGGAGATCAGAGAGGGGGAGGCAGAGGGGATATGCGAGGATGTTATATTGCAAAAATTCTATTACTGTGTATTTAAGTAGCATGATTGGAGCATTTTAAGGATAATCATATAATCATCATCATCCTATAATCATATAAAGAACGCACATAACTCATTTGCTACTTGCTACAAGATAAAAAAAATGTACTCCTTCTTAAAACTACATAGAATAATTGCGTAAATTGACACTAGTGCCAAGTGCCAGAGACGGTCGGTTGGAGTTGGAGTTGCCATCATTGTTTTGTTAACCAGAATATTTTTTTTCTCTATTCGTGTAAAATAATCACAAATGTAAAAAAATGTGCAATTTTTTACCATGTTCTTCCATTCTCAATGCTCACTGAAATTTCCACTGATGTACACGATTATTTTCCTCTGAGAGTGATGATATGTAGTCCTTTCTTGTAATTTTTTTTTACTAAAGCTAAACTTAGCATACAATTACAACTGCCGTTAGCAAAAACTACACATTTGCCAAAATAATTAGTTTATTAGCACGCAAGCAAGCAGCAATATAGTCCTTCTTGCAGATTTTAACATTTTTCATGTTGTTGGAAAAAATGGTATAAAAGTGTACAAAAATGATAGATTGTATCTTGGATTGGACTATAAGAAGACATTTACATGCAAGCAAAAAATAACCTTTTTTAGTTGTAAAAATCCATGTAATTCGTTCCTCTCATAGTCCATATGTTAACGTGATATCTAAGTAGGCTCCTTCACTCAAAATGAAAAATAATGTAATAGTCAAATTAGCAATATTGCAATGTGCCAAGACACCGTCTCCACATTTCATGCCATTTTCACGTAAAAATACAAAGTATTATAGTGAGGCATCCAACAAAAGATAAAATAAAGTGCATCCAAAAACCCAAAGTTCTGAATTGTGAATAATAATGCAAGATGAGAGTAGCTTAGGCATATATGATATCATATGATGGTGGTAATTTTTTGACCATTATTTTTGCAATAAATTGCTTGTAAAATTATCTTCAGTTGCATATTAGATTGTGCGTGCCTTGTATTCTACGTATCTTGACTGGGACGTGAGCCACTGACGATGAGAATGAGCCACATCTACATCTCCTTTATTGCCGAAGAGGAGAGAATTGTTTTTTTGCAACAATTGGGAATTGTGGCAGTTTACTTAGTTTGCATGCGGATGGTTTAGTGTCAAAAAATGCATAAACCAAACCAAACCAATAAAGATCTGTAATTGTGATGTGATGCGAATGCGTTGCATTCGAAATAGTCTCGAGTGAATGACAGCGTAACACGCAAGGCTTGTGAAATAATTGATAAAAATTGAACCTGAATTCCGGGTTCACAATCAGAACTGAACAATATGCATGTAGGTAAAATAGCGTAATGATCCCTAAATGTAGATCAAACGCTATCACGTAAAATATAGCTTTAACGATTGAATATGGGCATGGGTAATCTACATTTGCATGAGATGAACCAAGTCAAATGTACACTTTAATGGATTGTTATTATATGTGTATGCAGTTTCGTTGGGAGTTGGAGGAGGGGACGGGATTGAGAGTGATACATTTTTTCTTCAAAAAATGCCATTTTTGCAGAAAAATTGAAATTGAAAAATAACCATAATCACAGTATCATTATCATAATCTTTTTTTTCATTATTCTTACCTTTCTAGTCCATACGCGATATCTGAGAATCCCTGTAAGGTGATGTTATTCCGGTCGTAAGTGATACTCCGCAGCTTACTATTAATTTGGAGTGCCTTGGCCAGCAATCTAGCACCGACATCGCCCATTTGGTTGCCACTGCACAGAATTGAAACAATATGGCAATCAAGTATCATGACATGATTCATAAGACAATTTTATTTTAATTTATGACATAACGAAATTCACATCCAAGAAGATGGTGGTCGTGGTCTATCCTATCGCGTGGCCGAATGTGTAGCAGTTTTAAAGTCTATTCTATCGTGAGATATTCGATTAACCTAGATATCGGAGTTTATAGCTCAACAACATGCACAAAAACCTACACGCATGTAAAAACGTCGGAGTCGTAAATGTAATTACCGTTTTTGCCGAGAATCTCACTAGTTTACAAATAATACATACCTATTTTTTATTTCCCTGTTTTTTGTAAACTTTAAACAAATCAGCTTCAATTTAGAAAAAAATAGAAAAGATAATGAATTTTGAATGACTTAATTTTGCAAGCATGACACATAGGCACTTATAAAAAGCAAATATAACATAGTTGAAGACCTTTAAAATCTGTAATGTTATGCTACCTTACAACTATCGTTATTGTTGGCCCTTTTTTTATGCAAATTAATGCTAGATATGCTTAAAGGAGCAAAATATTCTCACGGTCATTTAGTACTGTAAGTGTTGAAAATCAGCAATTGTGAGCCATCCGTCATGCACAATTTTACAGGGGATTAGGTAACTCTTTAAACCATTATAAAGTAAAGGGAGCTCCATGAAAAATTCATTTTCAAACTTTACTTTTGTATAAAAAACTTTTTTTAAATGTAACTTTTACTAATTTTTTATTTCCACACAACCTAACTTTGCCAACCTAACTCATGTCAGTGCTCAGATAGAGCATGATTGTACCTACGTAAATAAAATCGGCTTAAGGCATACCACTCGACTCGACCAGCCCCTTAATAAAAAGCATTCATTATTACGAGCCGAACTAATTGCATACAATATAATATGCTGCTGTTATCAAATAATATTGCTTAATACATCATCATTAATCATAACTTTTTTTATTGTTCATTATGCATGCTTGGATTTGTACCTTATGTCAATGTTCTGCAAGCATTGATTACTTCCAAGGGCATTTATCACGCTGTATAGTTCTCCCTTCAGCTTGGAGTCTGCAAGTGAGAGAGTCTGAAGAACACAGTCCTCCTCCTGAAACAACAACGATGAAAATGTATTTATATGACTGAACAAAGCCAAAAAATCAGCCCTGGCTCTGCAATAAAAACCTCTGCCATTTAGCCATCATCAGAACATAAAAATGATGATTCATCAATCGTTAAATTAAACAATAAAAGGAGCTCTCCCAAAACATTCTGCTCTGATTGAGCAATTTCAATTCAAAGTGGGGTCGAGCTGTATCTACATAGCTTATATCATAAATCATGATATCATGAATTCTCATTGATATTATGTAATTGTAATTAGGGATCAATATGAACTGTTTTCTTGGAGCTTGAAGTGAAAGTGGAGCTTGAAAAATTTAACATGGCCAATTAGCAGGTTATTATTATAGCCTCACTCAGCCTTTCCTTCTCGATGAATAATTGTTGTAAATAATTGCAATTACCTGCAGCATTTGAACAATGGCTTCCATAACTTGGGCCACATGTTTGGATTTCGTTGACTGAAGGTTTCGACCAAGATTTAAATGTTTCAATGACTTGTTTTTACTAGCTGCGGTGACTACTCCGGCTAAGTCTACATCCAAATCTGCAAATGGACAAGTAAAATTGACAAGTATGAATATAATTTGTACTTTAAAGTATATTTAATTGAGATTAATACTTAAAGGAATACATAATAACAAATTATATTTTCTTCTCTACTCACTGTTATCACTAATGTCCAAGCTTGAGAGACATTTAATTCCGTGAAGACATGACTCAAGAACGTGAGCCCCTTGCTGTCCCAGCCCGTTACTGCTAATATCTAGCTCCACATCGGCAGTGGACTCATTGCACGCCAGTCCCAGGAGGAGTTGCCTGTTAGAAATAGTGGAATGAATGGTTATCATTTAGAATTTAGGCCAATGATTATATGTATTGAAGTTCAATTTGAGGTTTGAGTTCGAGCTACACTTTCGACAGTCATGGTCAGTTATTAAAAATTATTACAAGGACTGACAAGTCAAATTTACTCCTGCCTAACAATTATCATTGTTAGCAGTCAATAGACTTCTCAAAAGTATGTTACATCGTTTTAGATAAAATTCCTTTAAACAGGAAAATGCCCACTTGACTTGAGCAAAATTAGCTTTGACATTTTTGAAAGTTAATAGGTCAAAATCAAAAGCATCCGCTTCTTTAGTGAAAAAAACGCTACTGTTATTAACACGACGATTACGAACATGAACTCAAAGGATCTAACCAAGCTTTACTTTTTTTACAAATATATTTTCAACTAACATTTTCTAGATTTTCTTTTAATGTAATTGTTACAAGCATGTGTCCTATAATTAGAGAAACACGAAACTAATGAAAATAACAACTCGACAACAAAAAATGTCTTTTCGAATCGAACTCCGTAAATAAAAACAACGAAGGTAAGTAATATGACTACATGACAAACTCACTTCAAAGCTTCTAGCGAAAGTTTACATGATGACAGAGAGAGTTGTTTCAGCGCTAAACTGCTGGTTAGGAACTGTTTAAAGGAAGGAGGGATCTCTTTCCCCTTTTTCGTTGCGAAATTGTTTCGTGACAAACTGAGTTGTGCCAAGTGGGATGTGCATCCACGAAGTAAGGCTCCGAATACCTAAAAGCGATAAAAAAAAATAAATTGATATGTGTAAGTAATTTCATGGAATTAGTGAAACTTTATAATAAAATTAATGACAAATATTATTTTATCTTCTAAATTTAAATTTGTCCTTACTGTTTCCAAATTGCAGTCAGTCCCAGAGAGATCAAGGAAGGTAATTGAGTTGGGTTGAGCCAAAAAATTGCATAGATTCTAGAAATTCGAGAAAGAATAAAACTTCAGCATTGTTTCATCATCATTTATCCTTGGAGAAATCATCGCAATCAAAAGTGGCATATTTGGCAATAATTCCTATCGGGCAGAAGCTATTCGAGAGAAGTTCATATTAGCCATTCGTAGTTCATATTGGTGTTTTCACTTTATACCCGCGGTTAAAACGCCCAATTAACTACATTTTACATTTACTTCTATCTTATTTCTACAACAAAAATCTAATGTAAAAATTATACAAAGCAAATCAGATAATATCTTATCTATTCCTTAGTTCAACTCATATAACATTACAATACATATATTTGCGATAAAAAAACTGGGAAATGGGGTACAATACAATTCGCTTTTGTTAGTTTGGTTGGGGTGCCTTACATTGATATCATCTTTCAGTGAGTTTCCACTCAGGTTCAGGTGGGTCAAGCTGTTGGGGGCGCATCTGTTGAGAGCGAGAGCATGAGCCAGTTGAGCAACACCTTTCGCACTTAAACCGCACTGGGACAGATTGAGCCATACTGGGCCTACAAAAATTAATATAATTATCAACATCATCATCATCGTCATTTAAGAAATGAAGGGAAGAAACAAAAAAGCAACACTTACCACGGCAAAGTTTAGCCAATGGGTTACTCAGATGAATAGCACCTATTTTAAAAAAAATCGAATAGAAAATATAATATCCTTTGTTAGAAAACGAACCAGTCATAATCTAATCCTCAGTTATCATCATGAACATAAAACAAACAAAAGCTCATCTTCAAACCGGATTAGGGATTATCGGTATATTTATTTATGTTTTAGAAATTCGATATCCTTCCCCCTGAATTTTAATTAGTTAACCAAACCAAACCAAGCCAAGCCATATTACTTTGGCATTGGCAGACATGAAGAAAATCATCTCTCTAAAAATGGCAATACAATGAAAATGAACAATGGAAAATCTATCACATAAATCTTTAGCTTTTTCGGAAAGTTTATTTTTTTACAATCTATAATTTTGGTCAATAAAAGTTTTAAGAAAATTGATATACAATTAGAAGGGATATGGGATTATTATAATATACTCGTTCATGACATGAGTCATGAATTTCAGCAAAATCTTGTCATCACGTTCATTTCGTAATAAAACTGCGACAAACGCATATCCCCACAATAGCTACATGGCCTATACGCATTTTATTTTTATTTTTAAAGAGAAATGTATGTCATTGAAAGATAAAACCAAACCACAGACAAGTAATTTGCGGCAAATTATTTGCCAGCCATTTCCATTTAATTAGATTCTCATTGTTTGTCTTGCTCCTTGTCATCAACTCTTATTCAGCTCCATCATCAAGGATATAGGCACATAGAATTAGGGCTTTATTTTCTCAAAAAATAAAAATTAAATTGAGCTTATATGGTACTAAACTAACTATATAGTTGTAGCTGGTTTGGTTTATTGTCCAATTTTGAAAAATTGAATGATAGGCATTGTTAGATTTTATTTTCATGTAAAGCTCATTTAAGTAGATAAGGGCATAGCTCATAACATGTAACAATTTAACACAAAGACAACATCCTCCTCAAGGTAAAATGAGTAAGGTTTACTTAGAAGGATTGAAAAAGAAAACATCTTCATTATTATATTGATTCTTTCAGCCTTCTATCATATAGTCCCTTATTTGAAAACAAAAGTCAAATTAATGGAGACGTTGCTAGACATGTGGCAATAACAATATCACCACCACCAAATAGTAAAACCATCCATGCATCCATTTTTTATTATTGTGGTAGGTACCTACATTAAGGATCTTGTCGTTATCTTATCTTCTTTCTATTTAAACGTGCGCAAATCAAGTCCTCCTCGTGTGTTTTATTTATCTAACTATTAAAGTTTTAAGATGACACAAAATGATGAACCTTACTTTCTCACGTTTTCTAATTTTCTGTAGTATGTACATAACTTAATTAAAATTAACTTATCCCTTTAAGCGCTATTTTTTTTCCTAAATAAAAAAACATGAGCCTGGCTTGTTTTGATGTTTGGTTGTTTTGTTCATTTTATTTGCAAAATGTGTTTTGTCAGTTTTGGCAGATGCTATCTCTGCATAATATTATTGCAGGGGGAGTTATCAGGGATAATAAATTAAGACCTGAGATGTGTTTTTATTTTAGAAGAACGAACTAAATCATGTTTTCGCTTTCCTTTGACAATCCAACTTGAACTTACCTTTATCTTCGATCATGTTGTGTGACAGGTCTATCGTGTGAACTTGACTATTGGTATTGTAGCTTAAGGCTGCTGACAGTTTCTGAGCAAAGTCTCTGTAAAAAAAAGGAACAACAAAGGGAACATTTTATTATTATATTTTTCATGTTATTTATGATTATGATGTGATATGATTTGATTTTTCTTAAAGATGAAAGTCTTTTCATTTCTTATCTTATCAGAAATGTCAAAAATGACAGAATAGTTTTTTAAACAACATTTTTGCTCTAAGCCAAGCCACTCTTTTAATAGGTATATTTGATGTCATGTTACTTCTATGTTCGCACTATAACACATCCGGATGTAATGAAATCTGTCCCCCAAGTCAATTATCTAGTTGTAGTTAAGTCAATTACTTAAATTAGTTCTGGTTCTGAATGCTGATGCAAGTACGATGCATGTACATGACATGACAAGCATTTTACGACACACTCCGGAAAATTTTTATCTCAACAAACGAGAGAATATCGTGATTGTGATGATGACTCCATTATTGCACTATTGCAATTGTTAAGATTGGATTATTAAAGGAACGAGTTATAAAAAGGGACATTATCCATCTATTATTTTCAGGTTTAATTATCTCTACTTGCGTTTATACCTTAGGTTATGGGTGTATGCTTAAAAATTAAACTTAGGTAGTTACGCATGTAACGTTAATGCAAAACAAATTTAAATTAGGTATACAGAAGTACTGTATTTAATCGTCCCTTGCATGAAACCCTTTAAAAGATAATCCATCTTAGGGATCCATTAAACAATGCAGTGATGAGCTATATTACTTTATAGTTAGAAAGTCAAGAAATTATCTCTAATTACAATTACATCATCCAATGCTCAAATGCACAATTTTATATCTCTGTAAAGTTAAAGAAAATGCGTATGCGTAATGATGATTACAGCTTCATTTACTCGTACCTAAATAAAGTGCTCATAAAATATCTAACTATATTTAAGGGACATTTTTGGATATGATTTAATCATAATGCAAGTGCCAAGCCAAGCTGTATGTAACTGAGGACTGTCTGACTTTAAAAGGTAATTTTAATGACTGTCGGAATACATATAATAGGTGCCGAATTCAAAAGAGTTAATAAAAAGGGAGTAAATTATAAAGTTGCGAAAGAGATTCTAATTTTAAATATTTATTGTCTTCCTATTCCTCTCCCTTCACATTTTAATTTAATGTGTACATTGGACTATTATCCTTGCATTAAAAATGGAACAATGCAATATGGCTTAACTGCTTAAGTAAGAAAATTGCATCGAAAAACTCGACTCCATTGCAATCTGTAATGTAATCAAGTTAAATATCAAATTGAATACATGAATGCCCTATGTCTTAGCTTGCAATTTGCACAGACAGAGCTAAAACTACCTATTTCATTTCCATTGTTAACTTAAGCTAAAGCTGTTTTGGCACAAGGAAAACGGAAATTAACTTGTCTTGGTATATTCACCTACTTACTTAATAGATATGACAGAAAATCACACGTTTACGCCTAAAAATTGTAACATTTTTTGTCCCATTTTTTATCAACAAAATATACAAGTTGCACACGGGAACACCCAAAACAAGCTCGTCTTATACATGTCTTATGTGTCATTGTGTCATACACACGCACCAACCACGCACCTGTAATTTTATCAGTAAAAATGCCCCCATATTCTGTTCTATCGCATATTATCACTAATATAATTATCATTACTATTGTTCTTGTATGAAACTACGAAACCAAAATTTTGAGACCATCGAAGCTCCCACGCCTCAAGCACGGTAAAGCTTTTCGTCCATTTTTTCTCATATTTTTTCCCCCTAAACACAATTATGATCATTCACGATATATAATATGAGACATATTATTATAATTACTGAAGCTGATGTTCACATAAACTATTTTATTGCGCTAGCTTACTTACAGCCATGTCCTGGTGCCTATACCGCACCTATCTTCTTTCATAAAAAAGGACTTTACTTGGGTAACTTTACCTCAAACGCCCTCATTTGCCAAATCCCTTCAAAAAAAATTACACATTTCACACACATAAAAATTTAATTTTAGACAATAATATTTAGAACTTTCCGTTTCTTCTAATAATAACTTTACTTAACAAAGGCATAGTCCTCCCCTTCCATCATCAATGTTATTTTACTATGCGTATTAAGGGCACATCTTCATGAGTGCATATATTAAAATGATGATGACTATGATGGCAACTGACTTCCCTTAAAATATCTTGTCATGTTTTTCTCATAAAATGTGTACTTATTTACAAATATAGTATTCGGACATTTAAAATAAATTCAACAAATGGCCAAAATAGCCAAATGCAGGTAAGCTCCTATTTATTTGCCACAATCAAAAATAACCATATTCATATTCCTTGGTCTCTCGTCATTACATACCTAATCATCCCCCTCCCCCACCATTGCATTGTTAAGATCATCGCCTCATGATTATTAAGGAAAAGCTATAAAATGCTCATGTCGCACAATGCCGAAATGTCTTTCATCACATGTCTGTTTTTGTTGAGTTGCAAAATTACGCAATCACCGGTCAAAATTCATAGATAGATTGGTTGACTCGATAGGAGGGGGGATGGATATGGAAGGGGGATGTTCGTTTATGCTCATTTGCCATTACCATCTTCAAAAATAACGTAACAATTTTAACAACATAACAATAATCATGTCCTATATTACATTTTCATCGTAAAATGATCATCATGATCCCAACCGTCATCATCAGCATCATCATTGACTATTCTCATTCTTTAATAGCGCATTGTATGTTGATGGTATGGTGGCCATCCCCTTTGATTTCACATCTTTAGCGAAAGGAGAACAAGAGCGAATACATAAATTCATTGGTTATTGCAAAATGTGGCAAATTGCAATTCTGTATTTTTAGTACGGTTCATATCAGTACAAATATAAACATAGATAAACGGATTCTCTAAAATCTCTACTCTACCCAATGAGGAAAAAAAATCGATAAACTTGCCAATAATACTTGAACGAATTGTCTTTCCCAGAATAACTCTTCGACATCAACTTTGACTTCGACATCAATAATCTTCATGTCATCATTACCAATTCATTATGAGATGGAGTCAATTAAGTCAGTTCAGAATCCTCCTGACAAAGCTATTATTTCATCGTGGATTTTTTCAATTCAAGTCAAATTGTTATTGTCTGTTGATGTTAGTATGTCTTTAAATGTCTTCTTCATGGGTGGAGAGAAAAATCCTTTTAATATGCCAATTGGGCATTTTAAGTAACGACTTCACTTACGCTGTGACATATAAATGATGCTGGGAATGTCCATGGTTGTTGTGATTGAGATGATGAACTCGAGGTTTATGGTCGAACATTTTCGTAAAGTTTAAGATAGATAGTTTCTCATCACAAACAATTCATACGAAAACATTTGCAATTTCTTAGCACAAAATATTACGGGGAATATCCATGCAAAAAATATTTCCTAAGTAAACAGGCAAGTTCGGAAACACGAAAGCGTTCCTTCAATTAGTGACCAAGTAACTTTTCACTTCACAACTTCAACAGCTCCAACTCTCAAACTCAACTAAAGTTGCTGATTTCGTTTGCGAAAAGATGCTAGCCAAATTTATCCTTACAAGTTTCCATACAGTTTACTAGGTCATTCTACACAAAATCAAATTCATCACATCCGCAAAAAAAATAGAGAAGGAAATGCTGAAACACTTTTCCAAAGACGGAGACTTTGCTGAGGCTAGTACCAGTGGTCACTGTACACTTTTGCCAAAATTCGGCACGGAGGAGCAACTCTTGTGACAAATGTGTTCACACTGATTTCGCTTAACCAACACTAACAATGTGACGGAAGTGGGCTTGCCTTCCCATATCATATCATAAGTGTTATGCGTGGGTTATCAAATTATCAAAAATGCAATATGTATTGCAATTCGCGAAATTATTAACAGCTTTGCCAAGTTATGGGCACCCTGCGACGAGGACCCTCATGGGATGAATGACTATGACAAAATAAGTCAAGCCAAGCCAAACCAAGTCAGTTCAGAGAATAGAAAAGAAAACTTCCTTCACTTGCTATTAGACTATCAGAGGTCCTTTTTCTGCACCCTTCACAAATCATTGGGCATGGTCCTTTTCCATGTAATATGAAATGAAGATAATTTCTGCTCCTGCTGCAATAATTCCTTTTTTACCAAACAAAGCCCTCGAAAGGAAATATTATCTAAATCACTCTGGCATAGCCTTTTCAGTAACACCAGTCAGTACATGACGCATGCATAAAGACAATTATCAAACTGACGCATGTCACAAGGGACAGCTCTCCTTTTCTTTCTCTTTATCAAATTTCAAGGCAGTTCGTAATATAATAATGTTGAGTTTGGATGGAGTTACTTTTCAAATGTCCTACTCCATTCCGCACTTTGATAGGAACATCATCATCAAATCAAATCACTAATCATTTACAACCAGCACCGCCAACACATATAATATATTATACTGATTGAAAGTATGTCTTAGGCCATATGCACACTTTCTTGATAGTATTTTTTATATCCAAATCCTGTTGCAGCTACCGATCATGACCATCTCATGATGATGCCAATAAAAGTATCGAAATAAAAACTGCACATTTGATCATGGGACTCGCCACAAGGTTTCAAATTAACTGATATCGCCTGTTCAGTTCGATTGACAACGGAGAGGGATTGTCACTGTATATATCTGTAGTGGAGGAACTGCTTCCAAATCCAATACTACTTATACGTATGTGACACAGGACCACTTCATCATTTCCTACTTATCACCATCATCACATCAGCCCAGCGTCGTCACCCACAAGGAGTCATGTTTGGCTTCAATCACATCACTCTCGAGAGCTCACTACTGAACCAAATAAGGAGGAATGGGTATAACGGTAGTTTGGTGCATCTCTCAGATTCAGGTAACTACATTTGTAAATTAACATGAGTGAAAGTATCCCATCGTATTATTGCAATTTGCAATATGCAAAAAAAAAAATATCCCCAACTCCAACTTACTATTGACTTACTCGCAGAATATGATTATGATGATGATGCCAAGCCAGTAAAGATCATGACATTTCGCAGGGAATCACAGAACCACGTTCACCCTTTGGGATCCCTGACTTTTCAAACTTTGCTACTCTACCCAGGGGCTCCACCTTAACTATAATTGTGGGCTTCCCACTTGATCTTTTCAGACTTCTGTAATATTTATTATTGAAGATGAAATCTGCATGCTCGGCGCAGGTGAATGGTGATCCTTCACTTTTTACGGGGATATGATCCGATAAAGTTAAACTATTTTAGTTTAGGTCTGCACACATTTTCGCTACTTCACGTTCAGGATATGAATGTGTGCAACGGATGCATGCCATATAAAAACTGCAAGCTTCAGGTCAGATATTGTTCACGTTATTATTACTTTTGTCAATAATTTCATTAAAATGTAGATTACTCTCTCGCAGTATGAAACTGTGAAGCGAATATGCATAGAGGGAACAATATGAGAGTTCACCACTGAAATTGGCAACAAAGTAACCTTCTTGGTTTGGTTATCATCGCAGCAAAAGTCCACTTGTTGGGGTTCACCTCAACTCTGCAGCCTGCAACATTGTTGGATATATCCCATTGTTGGGTATATGGCTTGATATCCATATTAAATGAGTAAGGACCACCTAATGGGATTTGGTCCTTAACTCACAATCAGATATGCTCGTAAAAACTTTGCCGTAAAGCGCTTGACTTGGGTATATATCGTGTACCGTGCTCAACTTAAGAGCATAACTGACCACCGCCTAAAGTTCTACATAGCTTTTGGTTTAATTTAAGGCACAGGGCAAGAAAGATAAAAATAAAATGAAAGGATAATATAAATATAACGGTTTGTGTTTGGACTGACTTGTGAGAGGACCATAATACCTATAATAACTCACAACATAAATGAGCTATTTATATTATCACTCTCGCTGCCGCTGGGTTGTTGAAAGCACTTTTGCTTTACGTATTTTTATTATTATAAATATGATTGGTAGCAAATAAAATGAAAACAATCATAATCATATTATTGTTATTGAGGGTATCAGCATGCAAAAGTAGCCATGTTCATTTATTACGAAAACGTTGCAAAGGCCTTGTTGTAGATTGAATGTTGGATTTGGCTATGGTATTTGTATATTTATTTGAACTGATTGTGAGAGTTTAAAAAGTTCAAAGTATAAGCCAACATGGCCCATGATATTCAAAATCTCAAGTAAAAAGTAATAAATTATGTTATTCTTCTTTTGGCAGCAATCAACATTCATATAAATATAGCTGCGGTACTAAATGCAACTTTGCTGCAGCTCTTTAAGTCTTAAGGGTACGTACATGCATAACGCAATATAAATTAGATTAAAAAGCAGATGACTTCAGTTCAATTGTTAGCGATGTATGTAAACAATAATTGGACATGGATAGAGCCAAAGTTAAAAGAGAGTTTTTGAGAATTGCTAGCTTTTAACCTGACTTACGGGGCCAAACGGCTAAGAGTAAAAATACGATTATGAGTATTAAAAGGAAGACATGCCAAACCTTATCGTTAATTTTTTTAAATGAAATAATTTAATGGGAATTTAACAAGCCTTACTTTGATAATTGATTAGTAAATGTTAAATATTCGAGTAATATTAGGAAAAAACGCACCCAATAATACTTTCATAAAAACGCTTTGTAGGTATAATATGATATGATTTGATTATATCAATATGAACGCTTTACACACATAGATAAAGAAGGAATACAAATAAGTGGGCACTCCTTTACTAATTTCAATTTCAAAAAACGTCATAATCCAATTTGATTGCATCTTCATGCCCCTCATACTAAAAGCTAAAAATACTTCTCATATAGGCTTGTACATGAAAATTTACTTTTCTGGGTGCACCCACACCCACTTAGGATATATTGCATATTGCAATTTTTGCGAATTCCTAAGTCTGTAAACTCAATCCAATCCTTAATCCAATTCGAAAAAAAATCACGAGGATATTTTTAATAAAACTAAAGAGCCAATGAAAAGGGCAAGTGAAACAATTTGCAGGATTCACCATCCCATTTCAATTTGCACAGTTTGAAAATGTACTAATAAGGCAGCATCCATCATCAGCATCCTCATCCTCATCATCATCCTCCTAAAAATAGGCAGAGTTACGAATTTACGATGGTCGATGTCGATACACTAGCTGGGTTGAAAAATGAAAAGATAAAAAGTAGAGCATAACTTGAGAGAATGTTACACTCAATTAGCATTTATAACAATAATTATTTGGTTTGATGTAAGGCATTCTCCTGAAGAAGAAAAAAATCTGGCTAGCAAAAATACTTTAAATCCTAACATGTGCAAATTCAAATTTTTGCACTTATTTATAACATAACACCCAGTACCCTCCTCACCTCCACACACTCCCTCAGTCAGTTAGAGAGCTTCTTCATGCCTAGTTATTTTTCTTTAAGAAAACGTACATTTATTTATAAAAATCCAAAGTAATTTTACTCTTGCGCCCATTCTATCTGAACCAAACGCTTCAATTTTGAAAGTTATCTTAAATTTTAAATTTAAAAAATATATTCAAACTCATTTTCTTTACAAGTGTTAAACAACTCCCAAGCGCCTGTCTATCACCTCCACCACTCACCACCATCCCATCACTCGGATTTCTCATCTCAACTTTAACTTTAACTCTCGCATGCAAAGATACAGATAGAGGAAGGCTAAGCTAAGCTAACGGCTAACAATAATTGTGATTACCTGGCCTAGGTATGACTATGACTATATTACTCTTGCGAAGACGTTTCAGCCAACTGACATAAAGACCGTTAATAGCTTTCATTTGTTCAAGTAAAATTGGTAAAAATGTTAATGTAGCAATTTGACTATGGTAAAAATCTACCTTGAACGCAAAGAAGAAGGATGTGATTCGACGCGACGGGCTTATACCTTAAAGAAAAAACTACAAGATTGACATGGCTAAACTAAAATTAATGATAGTCGAGGACGGTAATATACCTACACCACCTAGGTATTTAGTTAATAAGTAGGTAGTAATGATATGATGATGAGCTTGCGTGCCTTGTTCATTCCATGTAATGACGATGCTGATGATTCTCACTTGACACAAACTCTCGCAGATTATTTCCCTTCCCATGCAAAACATATCCTTATCCTATCCTTAATGGCAATAATGGCATTGTTCACTTCTCTCTGCCACGATAGTTGTTGTTGGGTAGAGAAAGCAGAGAATAAATAAAGACATTTGACTTATTGACCGGTAAACCTGATCTTGAAGAATCAGTTCTTAATCATAATCATACAACAATAATATTTGTTACCATCCACTTTACTCCTTGATTTATGAGGGAATAAAATGGAAATGACCAATGCACAGGACGAGCAGCACTGAGAACCACTTTCATTTAATGTGATTATAAACACTGTTTTCAAATTCAGAGTCGCCTGCCATTAAATTACTTTTTTATTGCTTGACTTTGTCAATTACAAAAGGAGCGACTGTGTGACTCAGTTAGTACGAGAGTCTATTTCTTATGCATGGTTCAAGAATCACTGAAGAATCAGTGAGCATGAGCATTAATACATGGCAATGTTGTGACTTTTGTCAGAGATATATTTTTCTTCCACATGAAAGCACACACAATATACAAATGTCAAAATGAAATGGTGAAATAATACCTTCATGCGTTAGTAGTTAACTTGTATTTATTTTTTAACCACGTCGGGGTTTCCTATTTACTGATTCGCTTTCCAATACTTTCATCCTTTGCCTGATTTTATGAATCTTTTGGCAAATCGGTTGTCATAAATCACTTAAAATAATGAGTTTTAAAACGAATGGTTTGTCATTCTCACGATCAGTAAAAATGAAACAATTCAAAATTTTAATGATATATTATACTAAAGCACTTTGCATTCATAAAAAATATGTTTTAGGGAGAACCGGAACTCACATTTTAGCTCCAATATTATCCAAGTGGAGTTCCTCAATCGTCACTGACTTGCGAATAACATGAAGAAGTCGATCAATCGCCTCATGAGACAATTTAACCTGGCTTGAGCGTACTGACTTGAACCACGAGTTGTACTCCAAACCGCTGAGGATCGGCACCAAGTCCCTGTAAAAAAATCAAAGAAAAAATTCAATACATAAGACATTTGTAAGAATATGGCATGACACATATACCTATTCAATCATAATGAAACTGAACTGTACAGAAGATTAAGGAGTTCCTTAATTCCTCCGGATTATGATCAAAATCAAGAAGGTGAAGCCGAACATAAAAGTTCCATTATTGGATTTATTACACTTTATGGTCATGTAGATTGCATATAACGCAACTCTCAAGCAGATTATACCAAATTTTTGCACCAAATTAATATACTCTACAAACTTTCCAAAAAAAACATACATCCGCTAATTGCATCCTTAGTTCCTTCACGTACGCAACATACAAAATTATTCATGTAATTGCAAATTAATCACACATTTGCCTGATGTGTTATAGGGAACTTTTAAAAATGGGAATATGAATATCAATCATCAAATCAAACTAAATCAAATAACATCATTAGATCATTAAAGTATTCTCAGCATTAATTAAACAGTCGCATTTCACACGTAATGTACTATTTTGTTGGCCATAGATTGCTCTTCAAACCGTGACAAAAAAAGGAAGACATAAGTAGACAAATTCCGTCAGTTGCAGTGATAGTGATATGATATGATATCATTGGAATACATCTTTTCAGAACTACATAATATGCAGCTGTACTCGAATACGTCTTGGAAAATGAACCGTAACAATGCAGAGTTAATTAACTAACCCAATCCACTTAATAAGTATATTGTCTTGTCTTATCATATGCTCCTCTCTCTGCGGGCCGTTCGGCCATTGTGCTCTTATCATCAACACTATTTAGGTTCAGTTCATTCATTTTTCCCCACCGATGAGATGAAAGCAATCTTACATCATCTCGCCATCATCAATATCAGATTTGATTTGGTGGTGATTTATTGTTGAATGGCCACCGTAATTCATTAATTCATTAGGTTGGCTCCGTCCACCACTGCCTATGCATTATTAATTGGCTTCAGGATATTGAGGCGTGATAACTATTTATTTTAATCTTGATGCAGATGTCAGTTTAAGACTAGTGCTGCCGGCTGGTCAACACAATTCAATACAATTTCCCTTCAGGCAGAGAGCACTTAGGTACATCCCTGCTGCATCATATATAATAACTTCTAACACAGTTGAAATTAATTACTCTAATTAAGCTCGCTTCACGATGATCAACTAATGATCATTATTGATCGAGTAAACAACAAGGCAGAACAATAAATTACTGTTAAACATATGTAATTGGACGCACGACTAATTTATTATGGTACAATCTCCATTACAGTTTCAAGTACTCTGTTGCAGTACCCATGCGAATTTGGCGAAAATTGAAATGAAATGGAAGTTGCTTGGGTTTGGATATGATATGAATATTTGCGGTTATTGAAATTTTACTTTGCTATATGCTCGTGGAGGCATCTAAAGAAAAGAAGGCAGGATGATTGTGTCATGTACAAGTACTTATAATTCATGAATTAATTAATTGCTTCAAGAGTTAATCCAATGCTAATTACATCATAAGTGCATTAAATTCAGCTCACACAATCCCAATCAGTGTTGGTATTTTCTATTCTAACTATGAATAATGAAATGATTTGGATTAATTCATAAGTATTCGGCCATTTTATTATTGTGATTATTTTGTAAACATTCCTTCACAGTTTACTAATGAGTAAATTAACTTTAAACCCAGCTATGATTTACTATGAACTGCGAAAACAAACAGTAGCAAACAAATAAAATGAAATTGCCCAAGACTTCTATCATAACGCAAGTACTTAATAATAGGTTATATTGCATTTTTGTTTACTTTAATATGCACCCTGAATTAGTGTACAATTATAGTAGATACACTGCATATAAATGCAATACGTTTACGAATTTACCATTAATAATTTTTCAAGTGCAATTCTTGATCTGTAGCAACTGAACTGCTATAACTGATATTTATTTCTGCTTCGTTATGATTAATTGGCGGGTTGGGTAAGTGAGGACTGATTGGGCTGTTTAATAGCGATAACGTGATAATTTTCTGTTATTTGTCTTCTCATTTTAAAATCACTTTTAAAACCTACAACTTTAAAACCTTCAATCAATCGCTTCTCGAAAATTGGATAATGAACCAGCATGATTTAGCATGATTTAGCTAGGCAATTCGAATTCACAATAAAATCGCCCAAATTACAATTATGGCAATTGCCAACCAATCATTACTCGCTAATCATATAAGGGGCTCCCTTTCCATTCTAACAAGGTTCGCTCGATTCGATAATATGTTTATTTATACCAGCAAAATAGGTATTAAAATCGAACTAGTAAGATATAGCCAGAGAAAAATTCATTTCATCTATCAATGTACTGTGCATTCCTTCGTTCCTTTACATTTTGCACTATAAAATCCAAACTCAAAGGCATTTGCTGAGATTACGAATGTTAAACGTTACCTGTTATATAAAATACAAATAAAGTGTATAGATTTGAACGAATAACTCTTTAACTGGGATAAGGTAACCAAAACCAAAATAAAAAAATCATCCAAATTGCTATTGCTGAGTTAAACATTGCATACTTTCCTTTTTCCCTTTTATAAAAACAAACAAGATCCATTCGCTATTTTAATCAAATCGAACATATAGCCAATTTTGTAATAATAACATACATAAGATTCCTTCACCTCATTCTGTAAACGATAATGAATTTTTGTACAAGAATAGTCTGGATGCCTACTTTGATCCTTCAGTTCGACATAACATGTTTCAAATTGTAGCTAATACCTATATTTAACTGAATTGCATATTACAGATATCTACTGTAGGAGATGCTTTATCTATACCCAATACCCTTTATTATCATCATGTTATCATTTATCTATACTTGTATTAGCCACTAATTAAATGGGTTTTTTTTACTTCAGTCTTGAACGAAAAAATTTAGGATCGATCGTTTCGGTCACATACAAAGTTTCATTTTTGATTAAAATACTTTCCATAATAATAGCTCGGCCACAGTCATAAAAATTCTGTGAACTACTCCTACTGCACGAGAGAGAAGAGAATTTGGTATTTTTTGGTAAATTGATTGTGCAGACAAAATTCAATTAAATTGTGATTAAAGTCCATTTCACACTGATCAAAATTGCCCTTCCCTTTTTAAAGTTTCTTTGCATTTTGTACTGCACACTTACGATTAGACCAACCGCCCAATACTGTAACTTTGTATACATTGTCATGATATGATTACCGTTAAATTACGACTTACTCACACTTGGCAAATTATTGACTGTAAGGTAAGGTGCTTCGCGTCACGTCTCTCATATCAGCATACCATCATATATCATATTTTTTTAAATGATAAATTGATTAACCGCATTGACTTGATTTGATTCACACATTTCCTTCAAACGCATGCTTGTCTGTATTTTATTTAAAAAGTCAAGATAGTGTTTATTAAATACAAATATAACTTGGTAATATTAAAGTAAGTACACCAGTCATTGCAAACGTAACATGGAAGGAAAGGTAAAGGAAATACCTATCATAATTGATTGATGCAGTAATCCATACTGCGATTTATATAACCCTTCAATTCAGTCTCCTGAATTATAAACTGATAATTTCTACCTTAGAAGAAAATAGCAGAAGCGATAATCCTTGGTTTGACTTGGCTTTTACTTGACAATTAAATGCACTGATGTACTACATTGCATAGTGAACTTCTCAACATTACTGTTAAAAGAGCACATTACTTCCATATTTGGGCATGAAGTTTTCATGTCCGTTTGAGCAAGATTAACTGTTTTGCAATATAACACGAACAATAAGCATATTAATCGTCTACTGATTAAACGGATATGTCTAAAAAAAATTGACCAGAGATATCAACATAATAATTTTATGTAAAACATGTAACTTTATTAACAATTAATTTTAGAGGAATTTTTGCCAACTTTATTAATATATTTGTGTTGAAATTCCAATTCATTACAAAGCCCCTGACTCTGATAATAAAACGTAGGATCCATAAAAAAATATGAAAATCATGGTCTAATCGATCATTAACAATTAAATTAAATACACACTTAAATTTTGACTTAAATGATGATAATACATATACAATAATATATTATATTGTAGATAAGTAGGTATATTGATTGATATAACGATTCTTGGGATCATCGAATTCATATTGACTTGATAAACAATTCGGAGAAACGATTCTTTTTCTTACCTTGGTTCTAGGTGGTCGAAATCATGGAGGCACAGTTCCCTCGAGTCATGAGACAGGTAAATGGTGTCCACGTCCTAAACACATAAAAAAGACAAAAAATATTTATTAATACAAGTCACAAGACATAACTTTCAATATAAATATACCAGCCATAAAACATTTATACCTAAATCCTATATTATGCCTATAGTTGAGTGAGCTCATGCTGTGTTTTTTAAATTGAATTACGCATGCCTAAATAAAGTTAATAATATAAAAGATCGCGTTTTTAGGTCAATCGCAAATTCAGCGCAAATACTGTTCAAATCACAGTGACAGGTAACAACCAACTATATAGTCATATTAGGCATATATCTAGACACATCTTATATATTTGTTGCTTTTTCGTAATCCCACGCTCTTTTCTAGCCTTTCTTTTCATTTCAATTTCAATCCGCCTGTGAACCAACCTGCAAATAATGCAATCATGACAATGGGCTCTAGTCCTCTCACTTCAATACTGACACAATTTCCATACAATATTATGAACAGTACTTAAGGGGAAAGATTGATTTGAAAATTCATTATTTGTCACCATATGTCTTGTTAATTTGATGATGACGAAGTACTATTGTTGATACCAGCTAACTAAATAAGCACACAATACTATATTTTATTTGCTAAGCAGGCTAAACATAATATTATTCTGTAATGCCTACATCATCTTTGGCATCTTTCTCTAATTTATTATCCCCGCATACAAAGGAGATTATTTGAATTTTCAATCCTAAAAACAATCAAGTCAATTGCATGATGATGTTCCTAATCCCACATCAGGTTTGGTGAATCATCACCAACATCAACAAAATCTTGTATTAAAACTCGCACGCATCTTTAGTTTGATTTTGATAGAAGTGTAAATGTGAGAGGATTGAAAATTGAAACTCTTTTACCAATTTTCGATAATCGCAGCGCAGTTCTCAAATGGTAAATTTTTCCTTTAAATAATAATCCTGAATATGATTATGATTAAAAGTGCATATAAGGAACAAACAGACACATCACTGACATCACATTACATTGATCGTGTGTAGTTCCGTCTGAATGCTGTTTTGGCATTCGATTCGATATTCGATTTAAACAAATAAATAATATGAAGAAAATGAAAAGGATAGAACAATACAATAAATATAGATATATCCCATTATAGGTATATTTTTATTCAACTCTTTCGATAATGCATAATTTATGTATGCCGACACATTTGCGAGTAGTGCCAACTTGGAAGGAACTGAAGTAGCCATAGTCAGTCAGTCGGTTCCTGTATTCACTTTTCTGAACTGATCTGAGGCAAAGCGACATGACTGACACTGTATTGGCATGCTAATTAGATTTTCAGTAAGCATTATCCCAGGCGGCTTATTTATTTGTTTGTTTTGAAATCATGACTGCATCGGTGACCTTATAAAGTGCTACTTTGTTGCAGGCGTCAACTCAATCAAATCATTTTCAGGGGGGAAATTTCTAATCGAAATTAATGATAATAAACCACACCACACAATGGTCAATGATCAACCCACACCATCCTCATCATATCAACCACTTCTAAAAACCGGTAGCAAGTCCGTCACACAAAAGGGTTCTCATTATCCTCGTCGTTATCATAAAAATGAAGAAAAAGATATCACATCAAATCAATCAACTCCTCATCCTTGTTCCAAGCCAATCATGCATGAGTCATCATACACTAGTCATGTCATGAGCATATGCAAGCATAATGCCTTTTTAATCAATTATAGATTAACTAACTTTCATTGCATTTGCTATTCTCATTCTCGTGGCTTGTTTTTGTTTCTAGATTCGATTGATTCGAACGTGCCAGGAAATGTCTTCATATCAGAGTCGAGTTGGTGTTGGTGTGAGCCAATTTAGAAAACAAAAATCAGTTAATGACTCGATCTCTGCATAAAATGTGGGTATATAAGGTAATGTAAATTGATTGGGGATGCAATAAAATTCTAGAAATATCATTGCTAGTCAAGCCAAGCCAAGCCAGTTGTATTTGTATCGGACAGGAAGAAGTTGACCACGATGCGATAGGACTACCCCAGTGAGATCGTAAACTTTGCTATATGACTACTTCCTTCCCTCATTATTTAAATGTTTTAATGATACTTTTGCAGAATGCAAATGGAAATAAAATCCAAATTGGGCCAAAAATATTGTCGCCAATTTTTTTGCGCAGGAGTTGCAAATAATTGTCATTGCAAATATAATAATGTCACTCCATTTTATTAACGGATGGATGAGCCAATAACCAATAATAATAACAGGTAAATTTTTTACAATGCATAGAAATAAGGAGCATCCCATATCACATCCCATGCCATCTCTCATATTTCCTTCTCCCCTTCCATCTTGAATTGAAACTTGTTGGCCTTACAAGGCTTGACTTGACTTGTGCTTGAGGAGTACTGCAAAAACATCCTGTTCTCTGATTGTGATTGACTTTTTTGGATCAGTTGACTGAAAGGTGAAAGCCAGGGATGGATATGCCTATTCTGCAGATTATGTCGATCAAACAAAGAAAAACCTCTGTTGGCAATATCAGATCAGATAAGAGCAGAATCATCATCACAATATTCACATCAGAAATCAGAAACAGACAATCAGCTTGCTTGCTCAGGATAAAATGTAATCATCTTATGATATGATATGCTGCAACAAAACATAATTTTGTACTGGCACTATCAGTATTTAACTACCTCGGTTTCACCTTTAAAAGAGTAAGTGCCCATCGTAAAAATCACTGTAAAGTCATCATAAAATAATAAGACTTGAGTCTTGACCTAATACCACGGAGCCATGAGCCAAGTCAAGAAACCAAGCCATATCTATGACAGACAATAAAATTGTAACTTTTGCTTTCTTAAATCATCCCATCCCATTCGCAAATGATCCAATCTCATATCATCTCATCTCAAATTGAGTTTTAAACTGCGAAAATACTCAAAGCTCTGTACTCCCTTGATATGAAAATGAAAATACACCCACATCAAACATCCTGACGATGACATGACGTGTTTTTGACAACAAATGAAAGTACGATGGACGATATATGATTTTTTTCATTCAACATATTTCTTCTAACATCCGCTTCCCAGTTAGTTTGCTCTTGTGCATGTCTCCACAGTCCACACTACGCATAATGTCAGGTTAGTTCGGTCAATCAAAAAATAAATTCACAGCGGGGACCACACACCGTAGGCACATGTAAATTGTAAATTATACTTACTTATCCTACAGCAGCATTAACTACATCCCATATTACCTGTCATTTATCCGCCTATGACCTTTCTCAAAAATATTATTGTTGTATATTTAACTTGTTTGCATATATGAACTTTACCAATTAACTTTTACATCAACACCGCTTGCCAATCAACTACTTCAATACTTCACATTCCTGATTGCTCTGTCGTATCCTTTGCGTCGGCTGACAGGCATGCACCTTCCCTCCCCAAAGAATATTAATTAGGTGCAAAGTCAAGTTGAACAGTTGGGCTATTCTAAACTGTGGCCGGTTGCAGTTAAAAGGATCATTAATCTCTATTTTAATAGGGGTGGTGTGCCTTGTAGATATGGCCCGTTGTCTAACCAGAACCAGCTTTCGTTTAGCAAAACTAGCAGCTACGCCCTTTCATTAGTAAAATAAATAATATTTATTTTAAAGACTTATTTTGCGACTTTGCGATGAAAATTTAGATTGTGATAAAAATAATATAAAATGTTTGTTGGACGCTGCCAAGTAATAAGTATGATTGATATGGTCGATCGTTTTCATTCGTTTCAATAATTCATAATTGCCGATTGTAACTTTTCGCGGATTGATTTTATGTTCTTAGCAGACTCCTGGCGGTTCTTGATCGAATTGAAGAAATTCATTACTGCTGCCATTGTTGGCTTTGTCAGGGACAATTAAGAGCTAATGCCAAAATGTCAAGTGCCTGTTAATTGATGATCCATCCAACGAACCTGACACTCGTGCAATGCTTTTAGCAGATTAGTACAGTTCAAAATTATGCTATGTTTGCTCGAGTGAAGACCTTAAATGGTCAAACTTTGGTACTACTACAATAAGCTTTCATGTTAGAAATTATGTAAAATCCATCTTCATCATAAATTAACTTAAAGTATTAATTAGAATTACGTTATGCTACTGATGTTTTACTTTTTATAGTCAATTAATTAATTAAAGTTGCTATTTCGAGTTTTATGTACTAGGTAAACAGAATTCTGATTTGTAATGTAACTTATAGCCAATTAATCAATTAGTCTTTTTAAAAAAAGTGAATTTACCATATTTTCTTGAGAAACACTGTCTTAACTCGATGTAATGCTTTTGTTGCAAATCATACTTTTAAATGCTTATACCTACTTGACTCTTAAAACTTAACAAGTACAGCAAACCATCTAGTTTTCAATTGCCGATATTTAATGTGAAAAATGACGCATCCCTCTCAAGTGGTTTAATTGAGAAAAAAGAAATTTAGCTGCGCTAATTCACTAATTAGCTTGATTGGGAATACATTATTCTATTATTCCGCGTGTAACCGTGAATATTAATTACCTCCGCACGCACCTTGCATGCAAAGGACATTTTAAAAAGTTTATATTAACCTGAGACTTACAACAAATATGCTTGACTCGTAACCTCACTCTCTTCTTTCAATTATCGTGTGTAAAATGCAATGTTTTACTTTAATTGTTAAACGAATTCATCAAATTATACTGTTTGCCTGCGATAATTGTGATTTTCACCTCTTCATTCGTCATGCAAACTTCGTTACTCTTACTACTGACATGACGTTGGACTCACAAATGAACAATTGAACCAGGTGGTTAACCATACTTGCCTGCTCTGAATTTGAATTCTTCAAGAATAGCTTATGCTATTGAATGATTAATTTGTAACATGCTACACCTTACCGAGATTTATGCTAAATTAGTACCTCATCAGTGAAAAATCGAGCATAGCATATCTATGAAATGAATCAAATTAGTTTTTGAAACGATGGACCACACGGTTCATCAAATATTAAATTTTTGAGTAGCCCCCAACGCTAGATTGAATTTGCTGTGGACATTTACAAGAAGGATGTGAAACGAAACTTTCACTAGCTTTGATATTTGATATGTTTATAGATGTCGATGGAAAGTGGAAGGAGTGACGGGGAAGATTATTTGCAAATCGACTAGACACGCCGACTACATTACCAAAAGTATCTGTATTGTAAAAACTTCAATAATTATTTCCACAAGATGTCAATAAAAGACGCTGATTTAATAGTCAATTAGCTGTAATATAAAATAGAAAGCCGATAGCTCTGTGTCTGGCTTAACATTTAACTTTATGAAATGATTAATGCATAGGCAATATCCTTATATAGGAAACGCCATTTGACGCTTTGTCAATTACTGTCAATAATGTTTAAAAATATCAGTTTTCAATACATTTTTGCTCACGATATGGAAGAAGAGAAAGGAATTCTTTAAATATTCTCGCCTACCACCTCATGAATTCTTCAAACTTGAAAGTGATTTTTCCAAAAAAAAAGCTATCTTTTGAATTGCGTAACTCTCGCTATTTATTGATCATTTGAGAACAACGGACGAGATAAATTATCCACAAAAATTCTACAAAATTAAAACATTAGTAATGCATCGTTAAAGCTCATGTTTAAAAAAATCGGTTGTAAAAGATTAAAAGT
This sequence comes from Pseudosinella alba, assembly GCA_034700485.1. NCBI lineage: Eukaryota > Metazoa > Arthropoda > Collembola > Entomobryomorpha > Entomobryidae > Pseudosinella > Pseudosinella alba. The sequence continues at coordinate 194,986 of JAQIXQ010000002.1, forward strand.
GATATAATACCTACATCGATCTACGATCTACCTAATCAAGATCGAGATCCCTATTCCCCAGAATAATTTACTAAACCAAAAGGATTGAGAAGCTCTGACATAAATTTAGCCACAAATGGTTTATATGTCTTCATTTACTTTATTGCCCAATTTGCAAAAGAAATTAAAGTTTTTTTTTAAATTTAAATCTATTCCTTTTTATCTAAACCTTATAGTTGATTACTGACAGTTCAACAAGGAGGATGCATGAATACTTAAAATGATTTTCAAAATGGGCTATATCACATCTTATCACATCATAATACGAGTAATATTATTATTATATTATCATTAATTAGTTTTTTATCCCTTTTAGTTCTTCATTATCTCATAAATATATTAAGTAAGTCGATAAATATTTAATACCTAACTTGAACCAAATTTTAGCTGCACTTGATGCATAATAATAATAATGAAAATGCAACCGAGATTAGATTAGCTAATTGTAAGAGGGTCGATGAATTACATGTATAGATTACGATATAAAAAAGCAGATGCTTCATAAAAAACTAATTAAACTCCTGACGAATTACTTCTATGAGGATTGGGAATAATTAGAACAGTCTATAGCTGTTTGGGGGATTCAATCAATCAAAGTTAAAATATTTTTTAAGTATTTTACATACCCCCAAATAAAAAATGAAGTAACAAGTAAGCTATTATCTTGGAATAAGTTTGAAATGCTCGTGCCCTTTGCATTGAATTATATCGCGAAAGTTCAAGCCATTCGTGAACTGATTGTTATAAACTCTCTAAAATATCATTTGCGACAACGTTCAGAATTATGTAATTCTAATAAAACTATCTACTATCATTCTAGTAATTAAATTCGATTGATAAAATTTCTTACTTCTGATTTTATGCAATTTAAAAAATTTAAATACAGTAATTAAGTGTGACTGATTTTTTTTTGTACTGTTACCTACTTGTCCCCGTGATTTAGCTTTAACTTTAATCATGATTATGCCTGTTTCAATTATATTTAAACTAAAATTGTGGGTTACTGGTTACTTCACTACTCCCATTAAATATCATCAAATCTCTAGAACTGTGCTACTCAGATAGTGCCATAATATCTACTCTAACTCCACTTTTGCTGGCCTGTTCTGTTCTTTATTTCTGTTAAGAAATATTGATAAGACAATATCTAACAATTGTGCAGAAAAGTATGTTTTACTACATTGGCACTAATAATTAAGTATTTATGGATGTGGGTATCAAACTCGTAAAGATTGTTGGAAGGTACTACGTAACGGGTTTAAGGTATCATATAGCCTTATAGCCTTAGGTAGATAATTTGAAATATGTAGAAATCACTAGATTTACAGCAACTTTAAATTTGTAATAGCTACATTGAATTTAATTCATATACGTAGTTCATTAGTGACAGTAAATCAACGACTAGGCTAGACATTTACCACCGTCCACACGCTTGACTTTCACAATGAACTAATTCACTTGGGGAATTGAATGTTGGGAAATATGCAATTAATGTATTCAGAGATTTAAAAAAGTTTGCAATAGAACCCACCATAATATAATAATAATCCTCAGGCTCACCAAAAATCAAAAGCAAAAATTTATAATTTGATAATTTGATTTGAAGAAATTCGTCATTTCCCTTACAATCAAGGAATGCATGCATAATTAAGGTTTTATTGGTGTTCGTTCATGATGATTTTTTTTTGATTTGCCATATATTGTTACGAAATAATACAGTACAGTTGCAATTAATTGAATTATGTATTAGGAACTTAGGTACATACATACGTATAACTCATTGCTTAATTCATTATTTATTATTGACAATCATGTTGGTTTGATTTGATTAATTATTATGATGCCCTGGAGTGCATATAGAATGTCCAATTATTTCTCGATACGAGCAAACTAAAGGTTACAAGGGTCATTGTGTTACATAATCGATTCCAATTTCTTTCAAAAACTTTCCGAAACTTTAAACCGGCCAACAACAATGAAAATGACATGATGCCATTAGTAAATCGTAAATAGTTTTATTAGTCAGAAAATTAATGCTCCCATATTTTTTCCCTACATTTCAAAATATTTCCTATTAAAGACAAAGTTGAAAGTTAATCAAGCAAAAGTAGGCACCTCTATGACTCTCCAACTTGTCAAATGCCTATGTCACGGAAGGGAAACTGGTTGCTTGATTTGATATGTAGGAAAGGAGACAACTTTTATTTTTGAAGATAACAGTTTACCAAGCTATTTTTGGCACAGTCGACTTTTCTTACTGTACGTTAATGCGTATAGGTACGCATACGCATTAAAGATACGCACGTATACCAATTCAATAGGCCATGAAATTCTGATTTCTTTGAAGAAAAAAATTACTCAACAAAAGAACTGATAAAAATTCATTTATGTAGTTATTAGAACATATAAAAATTGCGAAGAAATCCTTACAATCGAAACCACACATTTCCTTACTTGCCTAAATACCCACAATTTTTCTCACGGTCTTGTAAATTCATTATGAAACTTTATTATTTCGTGAATGTTCTAAAGTGGGCACGTCGTCGTGCTCGTAACCCACCATGAGACAATATATTTTTAGACATAAAATCCGCCTTCATGCCAGAGGCCACCACAACAATTTCAAACAATTTTCCATAACTTGAAATACAAAGCTTATTTGCTTGTTAAAATGCTTTTTTTGCTAATGGAAAGTGACATCTTGACATGAGCAAAAACAAAAACATTTTAAATCCATTATCCTGAGTGGAGTGGGTTAAAAAGCCTATTTGTCTCCAACCTGGCGTTTAATTTAGTTTCGACTTCTATTTCCATTACAGAACATGTAGTGAGAAGAATGAAGCCATTTGTGCAAATGAATCTTTTAGATTTGGATGTATGTATATTTGATACAAATTGGAAGTAGTGGAGTTTATGATAGGATGTCGCTTTATGAGAAAGCCGAAATAGTATGTATGTCTAAGTAAAAACTGAAATAAATGATCATCATCTTCCCAGAGTGAATTACGTCACTGGCACGGAATCCACGGTTTAATGAACAGAGAAAAGTCGTTAATGAAAATGACTGTTGACAAATTGCATTTCAAGCTTATGCTTGCAGAGCAAAAACTTTCTCCGGAAGTAGAAAAATGACACTAATCCTTAAAGTGGCAGAATACTCTTGTGACTTCATATTGGACGGTTCATGACTTTATTTCAGGCTCAGGTCTACCTTCCCTCTCTCTCTCTCCTTTTTCAGTAATTTTTCGACTTTTGGCTTCATTTGAATGGGAATGCTGGGGAAAGTAAAAAACGAATAAAAATGATACTGGTGATCAGGGGGAAATAATAAGCTGACTCTAGCAAGCAACACTATAAACAAAAATGTAGTTCTTTTCTCCTGCCCATCTAGCCACTTACACCGTATGGTTGATAATAATACATGAGAATATCAAATGTGGTTAAAACTGCCATACCATACACAGTTGCATGATAAGCTGATGTTTGCATTATTGGAGTTATCTTCAAACTCCATATTTTCTGTCCAGCTCGCCACATTTAATTTTGATTATCATTATCTTAATGATGATCATGATCATTACCAGACTTATTTGGACCTTAAAAACCTCAGCTAAATGCAGCCTATCCAAAAATCGATTCTGACTGAATAGACTGAAATTGACAGAGGCACATAAATGCCCTGTTTTGTTTCAAACAAGCTTTGGGATATCAGATTACCTGACAAACCGACTAATCATGCCATTGGTTTTATGACACATAAAATAAGACATTCCAACCTAAATGTCTTCCAGCCTTTCACAATTCTCAAAACAACAACAGGAAGTGGAAAGTAGTCCCAAAGATAATGATACTTCCTTCTCTGTTCGCCCATTACAACTGAATGCTGAAAGAATACATGATGATGATACAGTTCAAATATTTACTCGGAATATCCGAAGTTCGTTCCTGCTACTTCTCCACATAATATACTCTTCGCTTGTCAGAAGAAAGGAAGTAGGGAGTGCGAGTTCAAGAAAAAGAACATTTGACGAAGTTTTCCCTTTCTTCCTTCTCATTCTTCCGAAAGACAATTCCGGAAATTAAAGTCAGATGTCTTTTATGCTGGATTCCAAAAGAAAACTTTGATCCTCCGGGCACCCATTTCTCCATCATCATCAGTTCCCAAGAACATAAACCTAATTTTTACTTGTGTGAACTCTGGAACCAAGAATAAGGAACCCTTGATACCTTTTTCCTGCAAAGGCAATGACATTTTTGTGAAATGTACTAGCATAGCCTAGGCATCTTCATGCATGCACATAAATTATATCAAACGTAGCATATTCCACCACACAAATTAATTTAGTTGGAATTCCCAGTGAGCATGCTGAAATTTGAATAATTCTGAATACTAAAATGAGCAGGTACTAAGGATGATATATTACTTTATGCATTGCAGACCAGGTCTGCCTAGAGTTACTAGAGTGGGACCAGCAAACAAAAAAGAAATTCTATGAAATTTTCGCCGACTTCATCTCTTTTTGGTTGGAACGTGATTTTGCCACACCAAACCAGACAACAAATTTAAAAGAATAGTGTCATGTCGTGTAGGAGAATGAAATTGCTGACGGAGATAGAGCACCGATCTTGAGAAAACTTTTTTTCTCTCAACTCACACTCAAGTTTTATACGTGTACGCAATATACACGCACAATCCATGAATTTCAGCTAGAATAAGACAATTTAATATAAAGAAGAAGAATCGTTTCACTTCAAGAGCAATACCCTCGAAACTATAAGATCCGTATTCCGCATCCGAACTTTTAGTTTTTACTTCATGTCGGATGTCAATCCAATCCTTCGTTGATTCTCTATTGATAATGGAAAGATGCGTAAAGGTGGTTGGATTGGGATATCTCTTGAATCTCTTTCTTCATTTCCAGCCAAAATGTTTTATCGCTTGATCTGATCTCACTTTTAGGAGTAGCTTAACACTTCAAAATGTTCACTTCACATGTTCAAGAACAACTTTAGCGAGTTTTGTAATAGCCAAATAATAGTGTTTCCTCGCCACTTTGTACGCACTTCCCATCATTTTATTCTACATTTCCTTATATTTTTGTCTAAGCACTATCGTATCTTATATAACCAGTACAAACAAAACGGGAAACAGAACCGAATTTCTCATTACTTTCCCATCTTCATGATAGATATCAAGTTGGAAGTCTTTTGAAAAGGTGAAGCACTCGACCCAACTCTACTTTTACTTGCTCCAAACTCCAAACAAAATGCTCATTGATGAGAATAATGCTTGTGGAGGAAGTTTATCCAATAGCAATCAACCAAACAAAAACAACTTTTTCCACAGAAATTTTCAGTCAGGGTAAAGCAATTTCCGTTTCCAATCAATCTGCTTTGCATATAATTTGCAATTAAAACTTTAAAAGTGAAACTGAAACCACGTTAGTTTTAGGATGGGAGTACTTAACCGCAATATGATTTCTTCTCTGTAAAGGGCGATCGCTAATTAACGACTAACAACAAAATGGCTAGCGTGTTTTTCAGCACTAATTTTCCTTGCAATATATAAATCCAATCCACACTTTCATTTTAGGGCCAACACAGCCGAAAAATAGAGGAAGAATTTTTGTAGGTATGCTGTAGATCCTCCTTGAACATAAAGTTTTGTAAAAATAACCGATCATTCAAATGAATCAGACCTGATCGGTTTAATTCAACCCCACACATTCAAGCATACCTAGGTAAGTTCATTAATATGTACGAGCATTAATCGTAAACATAATTAACATTTCAGTTTTCAGCACAAAAGAAAAAAAACTTACAAGTTGATGGGTATTGAAAATCGAAATATGTTTGGTTTGGTTTACATTTCTCAAATTGCAAACAAGCTCATTTTCATCGAGAGCCTAATTAACTAGTGATTAAAGTGCCCACTCACAGAAAGCAAACTGCAGAATACTAAATATATGAATTAAACAACAATGAATAAAAAACAACTCACTTTTCGAATAACAAATAACAAACAAACAAATGGTAAGTGGTAAATAAACACCAACATCCTCGACAAATTGTTCAACAATCACAAAACAACTAAAATGTTTGCTCCTGGTTAACTTTCAATGTTTGAATGCGTCTTCCTATTTATTCGTCATAATTGACTTGAAATGGAGCTCACCAATGACGCCAATACCAAATGACGAAATGATACAAAAACCCACTTAATTCATTATATCTATATGCGAGTTTTTATCATGTTATAATTAAATGTTAGAAATATGTGGTTAACTATATATTTTTGTTCTTTTCACTTTTCTTTATTCTGAGGCTTCTTTCATTTCATTATTCCGAACAGTTGGACTTAACTAGTTAATGCCCACAATGAAACTAAAATATTCTCCTCCACAAAATGCATAAAAATAGCAACAGTTCCTCATTTCCTATTCATCCCCCTCTCATTTTGTTTCATTTCAAAAAAAATGTCACGGCCATTGCCATTCTTTAAACAGAAACAGTCCGTCCCCTTCAATAAGTTTCAATGTATTATACCTAACAGGAATAAGAAGCAAATTTGTACCCGATTTTAAACCAGCATTGTAATTTTGTAATTTGCTTGAGAAGAAAACAACAATGCAAATATATCTTAACAACTTGACTCAACTGATTGTGAAAGGTATTGCCAGGAAAGGAGAACGGTAAAATAGGTAGATTGATGAACATTGAACAACGTGCTGTTATTCACATTATCATCATCTCGTGATGATTCATGAATGAATAACTCATTTGATTTTAATAATGTTATGTAGCACACGTTAATTCATAAGTACACACTCACATCCATGTACCTACGTAGGTACTCATTATAATCATCATTAACATTATCAGTTCCTTATTGTTGAGCTGACTCTGACTCTGAGAAGCTCATTTAAAAACGCAATTTAAATCTATGCATTCATATAACCGCATAAGCCATAGCCATACTACAGTATGCAAACATTAAAACTTAAAACCATTAGGTTTACGAACATTATTATGAATATGACTATGACTGATAATCTTTTTGGTATGGGCTTATGTGAGGCATAATTTTATTGTTAAGGAAAAATTCACAATCTCGGCCGTTTTTTTCCTTTGCTTCGGGCTAGTCTTTTAGTCCATAATCCACGCTCTCGTTTTGGAGGGCATGCCACCATCAAATTAGCAGCGTCCTTAATTCTTACAGTACCAACCAGTGAGGGAAATGAATGTAATATGCATTGTATTATCGTGAGTGAAACAATGAAATGAATGAAACTTTATAAAAATTGTAATGCTACTTGATTCCTTAATGTGGCATGGTGGCACCATAAGGTCTCGGCTATGCAATATCTTGAGTTTTGTCTAAGATCCGAAATCTCTTCCTTCTGACATGCGTAAAAAAGCATGGGAATACATGGGTAGTACGAAACATGGCATGGCCTACAATTAGCTAAAGGTATGGTAAATTAGGGATGAGGTGAGACTGAAATGCGAAGAAACATTATAAGATGATGGATAACAATTTCTAAATGCACATACAAATTGTAATTGTAGTGAAGAAGTTGCGGAACTGAAAAAGGTATCATCATAAAACATTTTGCTCGTGACTCCTCCGTACGTACGCTCCACAACATATTATTATTACAGCAAAAGCACTTGAAAAATTTCCTCGCTGGGTTTTTATTGTTGATTCTGATTCTTAATTCTTCCTCGGATGATGATATCCTTATCCTTGCACATTAATGGTACATAAGAACTTTCATATATTCATATCCGATATAGGTAACTTAAGGGGGGAAATAACGGAGCTTACATTACATCGCCTCTAATCTCATCTTTACTTCCACTTGAGCATTCAACATTGGGAATTTTACTACTTGAATAAAAGTAAAGAAGGTACATTTGTACCAAGATAATGTGTAGGTATTAGGTATGAAGCGCTGAAATATATGTGCCATAAATGCAGACGAATTTCCTCCTCTTCTCTTACAGTACTTCCCACAATCAGTGATAAACCTCAATCATATCATGACAATGGTAATTGAGATTGAGAACATTAAGGAAAGGAATGTACAGTAAAACGACAAGCGCTAATCATTAGCAGCTTTAAGTTGACAGTAAGTTTAAATACCTACTTACATGGAAGTACAGTTGCACCAAAATATACTTTAATACCTATCTATTGCTACCCAAGTCATACTTTTCTTTACAAAAAAAAATGCATTACAAATTGCAATTCTCCTGGGCTGATTGATGATGAGTCAAAGTTGTAAAGAAATTTAAGATCATAAAGGTGGAATATTATATCTGCCAAGCTAAAATATGATAGCGTCCAATTTACAGGGTTTTCTCATTGCACTGGCAATGCAGTTTCACCGTGCTTGGTTTGGTGTTTTAATTGTAATGTTGCGATATGCAAACTGCAACAAATTGATTTCTCCGTGGAGTGGCCTCTGACTCCAATAAAATGACCATGACATGACAGATATCACACGGAGAAGGAGAACTGTAAACTGAAATACGACTTTCACAGCGAAATGTTGAAAACATTCGGTTGAGGTGAATGAAAGGACAAACTGACAAACAACAGGGTTTAATAACAGTTGAAGGTTTTCTGGATGCAGATAAATATTTATGGTAGAGTGGCAGTAGTCATGAATGGAGCATTTAAGCTTCAATCCTCTTCAATTATATTTCATTTGTATGCAGTTTGTCTCTGTCTGTCTATCTTCTACAATGTTCACAGTTCATGACTATGACTAAACAAGTTAAACCAAATAACAGAAATGCATCTTTTTTACAACATTTTCCATGAAAGTAAATTCTCGACTGATTTGACAAATAAAATCCACATTTGTGATTTTTATCCTTTTGATTATCGGATACAGCTACAGGCAAAAATTCCTTCAGGAGGAATGCATGCATTTGCGAGTTATAAAATTTTTATAGGAATACACGTGGCCAAGCTCATTCCTAATTAAAAGTCAATACTGAAACCAATCGTATTTCAGCCTCACTCAAGAAATGAAATACGATCACGATCCACGATACGATCGAGATTGTAACGGTTTAGGATCTAAATGAGAATGACGAGTAGCCTGGTGTAAAATTTCGTGGTGAAAACCAACTGTGTAAACGGAAATTAATATGGGTAACTCTCTTCCGGCTAGAAGACTTACATTCTCTGACTACTGTACATGTATGCATGTTGATGTTGAGGAGGGTGAGAAGGAGTTTTGTTAAATGCTAGAAAAACTCTGAGCTGCAGACTGATGAACAGTAAATCTAATTTGCTGTGCTTCCACGTGTCGCTAATCAAATAATGGCCAGAAACTCCAATTCCAATCTAACAAGCCAAGATATAGCTCCAAGAACTTGGAAAGAGTTGTAACAGTACGGAAAAGGCAGTTTAGTTGGAAAAGCTCGTCTGGTTCTGGAAGTCCACAAGTGCATTCGCACTCTTACATAAGTAAATACAACCTGCGCTAGTCACGATACATCCTCATCCTCATCAATTTACCCATGTCCATGGATAAAGATGGATGTAGAAATTGCTGCAAAGAGCCCCTGGACAAAGTTTCCTTTTACAGAACATCATCATGTAAAGCAACTGGCTAATCTAATTAGGGCCCCTCAATTTTAATTTTACGGAATGAAGGAAGATTGCGGATTATGATTTATCGTTTGTGGAAGAAAAGTTACTTCGTTGGGCTGTGCTATGCCTTACCTTAGTAATGGCTATAACCTTTTTGTACACACGCATTCTAATACCAAAACTTTTCATTCGTTTCTCCAGAGTCATTTATAAATCCTTTACCATGTTTATTTTTTTTATGTTCCCAAAAATATTTAAAGTTCTGCTGAACTATTTTACTTACTCGATTGTGATTTGGAAACAACCAATTCTCTCTCTGTAGATATGTTGCCTCCATTTTATCATCACAGTCCAGTGACAGGGAGGACATGGCGCTATCAATGTCTGTCAAAGAGAGCGACATCACCGACACCTCTTCTTCTGTACCCGATTGGTCCATAATGAAAATTAGCTTTATCCAAGATTGTCCTTTCTTACAGTAACTTAAGCACAAACTGTGTTCAGATTTAGTGGAAACTCCTACCCAAACCACGGAAGATACAAAACTTAAAATTGTTTAGAATCAACCCTGTCAATTCCTCCTGAAAAACAAGTCCCTGCCCATCTAGACAATTTCTCCGATTATTATTATGCACTGTTATCTCAACTGATATAATTAATTAGACTTCGCCTCATGCCTATACGTTGTCGTTTGTCGCTACCCTCACCAAACAATACTGATATATTTTTTCGAAACTCTCCCGTTACTCTTAAACGATTTTATGTAAGCAACAATTTCATTTTTTCATATTAAAAAAAACTTTTATTTTTTATCTGGTAGAAATATCATCCCAGACAAAACTCACAAGCCACTTCCTTTTCTTCACAAACAAACAACGCTAAACATTTGTAACTAGACTGTTACAATGAGCTCGTTGTCGTTAGTTGGGGGGAAAACAACTGTCAAGATGAAAATCACGACAAATATTTATTTTTTATTTATACTACGCTTACTACACGAAGTTATCTAGGCTGTACTACTGTAGGCAGGCACGAGCAGTGTCGTATTTTTTAAAACACATAAAAATATGCATATTTAACAAATCATACCTTCATTACGGTATGCACTAGAAATTTTGTAAAAAATATTAACAAGCTTATATGCTTCGGGCTTCTCCCTTTGTCCTGTGGCAAATCTACTGAAATATCTACCTAAGCACAAGCCAAGTCAATTGTCATTTCATTCAGTGGAAAAAAAATGTCTTAAAAGAAAAATAATAGTTCATATATGAACATGTCTAGTAAAAGCCTTGAATACGCCTATTATGAACCATCAGTAAATACTATGCAAATCCCTCTTTACAAATTGCATATTTCTGCATTGTTATAATTTAGAACTATATAACACACATAACTACTGTCAACAATCAGCACGGGACCATTACCTATGTAGATACATCATTGTTAGTTAGGATGAAGTCCTCCTTGTTTAATTACATCGTATTCGTATTATGATTTCGTATGAATAATGTGTTACGTTACGTTCATGTAACATTATAAATACGGACTAGTCCTCGTCCCCTGTTACAATTTGGCCGCATTCATATTTGTCCTCCTCCCTCCATCCCCATTGTTTAAAAACCTTAACATGTCATGCAGTGATCATATCGCAATCGTAAACAGAGACATAAACATAGTCAGTCCTAAAGTCCCAACCCTCTTTACAAAAAAAAAACATTTCATTCGCATAATTTAAGTAGGTGTTTCAACCGTCTCAGTTTTAAGTCTCAGAGGTATACCTAAATATGGCAAAAGATTACATGAGTTCCCAAGCATAACACTTTTAATCGTCAACAATTAACTGAAATGCGCCGGCAGCAATGGAATGAAATTATGAATGATTCGCAATATCGCAATCAAATCAATAATCCTTAGCAAACTTATAAATACCAGGAGGTAGGTAGGTACGCATGTAAGTAATGTAACATCTCATCTCATGTTTATCATCATCATAACATAACGTAACTAATTTCACAGGTTAATATGCTCATTATCGATGAGATGAGATGACACAAGTTGGTCTTCACTTAAGGATTAAATTTTAATGTACCTACTCTGCCAGAACATATTAGAGGAGTAAATATGATCTACACTCGAACAATCTGTTGCTTATCGTTAGCTAAATAATGCTGAATACGATAACGATATTAATGATAATGATAACGGTAATTATCATCATCCTACGCAAAACGATTAAAATAATCATAGGAGTAGGCACTGTTAAGGGAATAAACATAAGTGCATGCTCATGTCCCGGCTTTGGCAAGATTAGTAAAATAAAATCTAAAAAGTGATACCATTTAGATATTAACACTGCTTAAATGAGCATCAGCGATTATAGGGTCGACTGTCGACTATTATCTACATAAAAGTTTCTATGATGTTATGTTATGAACGACAAACCATCAGCTACATTTTAATTGTCATTTCTATTTTGCATTATTCATATTTTTATTTTACACTAAAGTCACACCAATCGTGAACCGTGAGCTTGCAAATGCCACCAATTGTAAATGCTGCATATTATCATATCGCTTTGCAGAAACCCAAGATATGACACGCTTATTATTAGTCATCATGGCATATCAACCAGAATTTCATATCATGGCATGAGTAACACCAAGTAATTAAAAAAGCAAAGGACATCATCATTACATTGAATTGAATCCACATTCGCTTATATATATGTACTTACATCATAGAAAACATTGAATTGTGGCAATTAGGCACGCACCGTACCGCACACTATTAATGCTGCAAGCGCTTTTACTACAAAATGTCTCATCCCATGTCATAACGTATTACTCATCGTCACAACAGAACCATTGTATTACATATTCATACTCACCTTTTTTTTAAAACAGGATAAAAAGTCTAATCTTACAAAATCAGACTTCCCCTACTGCTCTAGATTACTTCATGAAATTACTAAATGAAGGATTTTTTTTAAAATTCCTATTGTACTTATAACTTATGATGTTTGAGTTGAGATTGATGATGAAAATGATTAATTACTACATTTTCTAAATAGATAAGATGGAGAGACCTAGATTTTACTATTTGCTAAAAAAAACTTTTTATTTAGCTTACTCGATTGTTTGATAGCCCTAAAACCTCACATAACGAATTCTACTTAATTCAAACAATCAGGAATAGGATGGATACCACCGCTGCATCATTGATTACAGACTAACTAAGCAGCATTATCATTATCCTGACTTTATCGAAGAAGTGATAAAAAAACATTATCTCCAATCCCCGTTCATTAGTATTGTCAGGCTAAAATGAGGCTTTTTATTGTGTGCTGTTGTTCCGCATTTCATTTCGTAAATCATCCGCTTATCACAGCTTTTATGATATGAGAATAAAAATAAATATGCATATCTACGTTTTGCTTACTTTACTTTATGCTAGCTTCTACCAAATCCTGTGTAGATTTAAGCCGATTATCATAGTTAGGTATATTTATAATGAAGAATGCCAGATAAATTACACCCACGCCCAGTATGCTTCCTGTGAGGCATAAACAATTGGTAAAGATGGTTTAAGCGGATATCCTTTCAATTTCTACTTTTTTTCTACCAGATTCAGATTTATGTAAGAAGTTTAAAAAATATTGCAGATTGCAGTAGCAGCGCAGTGTCGACAATTATGCTAAGGTGCAAAAAATATTGTCGTATGACATATAATAAAATATAAAAACAGGAATAATTTGCATTTATTTTGCAATTTTATGCTCACTTTTAAACAAAATCGCACAGGTAGATAATACATGGGATGATACAATAGATGAATATGACGCAATCGAAAACAAATAAACTATTTTTTATTATTCCATATTCAATCCACATGCTATGGTTTATAAATAGGATGATATAAATTATATGTTATGCTAATGGTAATTAATCATGTTGGGTTTGCAAATTGAATTTTTTATTCCACTGAGGAATTGCAAAGTTTGAAATGAAATGGAATGGAATGAGTAAGGAGTGTCTGCATTGTTCATTAGGGGAAAAGCTACCTCTACGCTACATCCCAATTTGATTTGCTACACATATTTTAAATAAAAAGAACTGCTCAGGAATTTGCACATAATTAATGGCTCTATCTATGCAGTAAATTGTGCGTTATGCCGTAATAATATATATTTCCGATCTTAAATAATGAGCATCTTTTAATGCAACTCAACTTATCAGTTAATCATTTTATCAACTGTTATGATTATGATTATACTAGAGTATCTTTACCTGATTATGATTAGGCTCAGGTAAGATATTTTATGATATGGTTTGATTTATTGAATCCGCCACATAAAGAGGAATAGTTAACTGCAATCAAGTCACATTTTACTTAACTAATTGTAAATGTGTATACCTACTGTAAAAATCAAGAATTAAATTGGATTCAACCCAAAGCTTAAAGCGCAGTTTTAGTTCAAATGTAACTGCATAATAGTTATTATTACCTATATCAAAATCATAAAATTATATATGTCCGTGCTCACCACATGGTTGTAATTGAGCTTAAAAACATGATTACGAGCAACTTTACGAAGAAAAAAACTTTCTTTCGAATAAAATGACTCTGCCTTCGCTGATCATGACCATGAATTAATGTTTCTACCTATAAATACCTATGAAGCTGCCTGCCTGCCTAACCGTAATATAAATCAGTATTCAGGAATGTGGAAGATGGACACAACCCATCCATATAACCTCGAGTGAATGAACTCGGTTTCCCTTTCGATTCCACACATAGAACCAACAACCAAGTAATGTGAGTAGTTGCAATTAAATAAATAATTTTTACTTTTTTTAGCTAATAATTTATTCGTCATATCATCTCATCGTCAGTAAATTGTAATTGCAGTTCTCACCCCACACTTCAATTTCAACGATTGGATTGCACAGGTAGATTATGTAAGGCTAAGGCTAATTTTTGCCATATCTCCTTCACTAATTGAATTGAATTTCCTTGCATGACCGGGTCAGCCCCGTTGATACTTATGATCCCATCCCATCAGCTTTATGCATCGATCATTTCATATCTCTCCCCTTCATACTTCATGCAACTTTTACCACCAGGACCACTACAGCATGGAATGGAAATGGAAGCCGCATCATCACATTGACTCGAATTTGCTAAATGTACGGTAATTAAAGCATAATAAAAGCCAGTTAACCGTCACGTCAGTTCCAGTTGACCTAATTTATGATGCTTTTTTGCATATTAACGAGAAGGAGGAGGAGCACTTTGTCGCAAGTTGGAAATAGATTTGCCGAATTCATTTTGACTTTGCTGAAAAGGGGAAGGCTTTGTAGAGGATTTACTTTGCCAGCATTGTTCAAGACCGACGTGATATATAACATACGTTATGAATCACGGCAAGTCTTATTAATACAAGATGAAACCTCTTCATTACGAATTTATGTCTCTAGTTACTTTTGTTATTATTTTCCCCATAATGGACGAGGCTTCGGCAGTTATCTGTATTTTACTAGCTTATCACATCATTTTGGTAGATCGTTTCAGAAAAATATAGCACATTTACCAGAAACGTGCAGGAAACATTTGTGTACTGCCCACCAAAACCAAAATCCTCATTCTTATATCGTGACTCGAAGAGCGACCCTGGAATTGAATGAAATCAAATCATGCAGGCTTCCATAGAAAACCAAAATCGGACAGCAGGTGGATAGAGCCGATGAGAGTTATGTAACAATATCATCATCGACCAAGAGAGATAGTCCAGTCGACTCGACGATGACGAGGATTTATGGGAAATGAGCGTGAGGGAGGATGAGACTGTTTGCACAGCTCGAATTCAATTTATGTGACACCATCTGGAGCTGTCTGGGTGCTCCAATACAATATCTCTATTCATATATTATATTGCTATTCCATAATATCTTTCTATTTTCATATAGATTTGCAAACAAATACATTTACAAAAGTAAGTTATGATTATGATAAAACTGTCAGAAGATATATCAAGGAGGTACCTTCTCTAGTTCTCTCCCTCGTGCCAAGCCAATGTAAATCTCGCATCTCGCCCTCGCGGATTTGAAATTTTATAAAAATTTGCTATCAAAATCGAATCCACCAGAGAAAGATGCGTTGTTTGAACAGAACATATTGGCTTTTTTTTATGAATATCTGCATCTACAAGAGCCAAATTGCTTCAAAATTAGATTCCGACAAACTTGTAAGAAGATGAGATGGAGTAAAAATTGTGTTTTTCCTTTCACAGTCCAAATCTGTTGGCACTTTTCTCTGAATCTAGTTACTTATTTATTAGATTGTTTGAATCTTTCACGAGTTGGTTTATTCAGGAGAAGGAAGATATAGTCCGTTCAAGTGCGTGATGTGTCTCAATGTCTATACATGCGTGTCTCTGATCCGATGTGATGTACACGCTTTACTAAATCCGGAAATCTATAAAACTACGTAACGCATTCAAAACATACGACGCACGTAGATATTTACAGGGATATGAAATGAAATGAACTGGCATACGACTTTAATATAAAATGATATACTTTTAAGTTTATGTCTATATGACATAAAATATGAATAGGGAGTATCAAGCGAGCCTTTAAATGTTTTCTTATATGTCTGTAGCTTCTGGAGAAAGTTTGGAAGAGAAAAATATGAGAGCAAAGATCACATAATTATCTTACCCAAGCGACTTCCTCCCTATAAGGTAGTCCATGTAGGTCGCACATCCACGCATATTGCGTGGAGAATCCCCCGCAAGGCCCGGAGCCCGCTGAGCCTCCCCCAGTGCCCAAGTGCTGGTAAGGATTTAGGATGGAGCCGGAATGGGATCTCTCGCCAAGCATCAAATTCGAAGATGAACCCGTAGTGCTGCTCGTGGAACTTAGATTTAGCTGTACATTGACTAAATTCACGCTACCCGAAGTAGCAATCACATTTTCCTCCAGGGATGATGTACTCTTTGACTTAGGATATGGCACTGGAGTTGAAGTAGTTGATGTTAGGCCTGTCATGCTCCCCCCGCTCCCACTCCCACTACTTGTACTTGCCCCATCAAATGTCAAGTCAAGATGTTGAAGTCGATTTGCAGGGACCACATCAATCCTTCTGACTATGTTACTGTGGAAGGGTTGACAGAAAAATACATAAATGTCTATTAGCATGTATGTGGATGGGGTGGAATAGCATGGAACATAAAACATTTATTTGGCATATCCTGGCATATCGTATTGCGTCATGTTATAAATATTAATGAATGAGTTAATATGCATGGCATGTGCTTGCTTACTATAGAGGAATTCCTGGAAACGTTTCGCTTAGTGCTGTTATCAATGTGACTATCATTTTATCAATCATATCCACCTTGTCTTGATCAGGTATCAGAAAACTGTGACTCTTGTCGTTGGCAGTGAGGACCAGCTAGAGAAATTAACCAAAAATTATATTATATGTAACTTTAGATAGGAATTAAATTATAATTTGACATACCCAATACTATTAAAACAGCAGATTTCATACGGATGGGATATCCCAAAAATTGTAATGCTTAATCAGATATTCCAGAAAGAAAATATAATTTAATGTCTATTTGCGGGGTAGTCAAAATGCTACTTTCACCGCAGGCAAATCATTAAAAGTAATATTTATTATCATTGCAATCATCCTCCTCTCGTGGCATTTACAATTTCCAGATTCCCTTCCCAATTTCCCATCCGTATTAAGTGGAAAGAGATTCCTATAATAGGTTTAGCTATGTACCTGATTTGGCTTCTTGGATTCCACCGCCTGGACCTCCAAGTAATGGAAGTGAAAATCGATCTGAAAGAAAGAACAATGCATATGAATAACGGTTAGGTACATGAAATACATATATCCTAGCACATTCTTTGAATGCTACACACGCAACCCCTTTCCATTCCAGCTTTTCATATTGATATACTCCAAAACAGCACATTTACCGGAACTTTTAGAACTTTTTCCCGTTGATTTGCTAAATTATTATTGGATCTGTTCTGTAAAATGGTATACTGGAGAGAAAAGGGTGGGGAAATTACTATATATGTAGTTCTAATTACTACGAATGAAATTCCAGAAACTCGATATATTTCTCCACCTGCCACGTGCGACAACAGCCGCGGAATGATAACCTTATCTCTTACAGTGACAAATGTTGTGGGTTTGGAATTCCCATTTCAGTTTCAGTTCATACCTATATTTCATTTATCCCATCCAAGCTACATAAAAGTTACATTACAGTTTATAACTGTGCATTTTGTTCTTTCTATCGGGACAACTTTCTGGTCTGGACTCTATAACAAAACTATATCAAGTTGTTTATTTAGGTACTTATTTGGGCACTTAACCCTCTTAAACT
This sequence comes from Pseudosinella alba, assembly GCA_034700485.1. Classification (NCBI taxonomy): domain Eukaryota; kingdom Metazoa; phylum Arthropoda; class Collembola; order Entomobryomorpha; family Entomobryidae; genus Pseudosinella; species Pseudosinella alba. Next base: position 213,045 of record JAQIXQ010000002.1, read on the forward strand.
TGATGGTAGAAGCGGTGGCGAGGAAATGGATATTAGAAATAGTAATAAAACCGCACAAAATACTAAAATGCTACATCCACCCATCTACCTAGGTAGGCTACAAGGGAGAAAAACGGAAAAATACTTTCCAAACAATCGAATTAGCGAAAGCCGAGGAAGGGAAAAAGTTTCGCCCATTTTCTTCCTTTCCCTTCTGGTCTTCCTAGGGAATTGAAATGAAAGCATCCATTTTCCCCTTCCTTCCCAACTCATATTACATTCCTTAGCGTGCCGCGACTCCCATTTCCTTTTAACTTTCACCCAGAAAGACAAAGTAGAATTGTACCTTTGTAAAATAGCTACACTTTTACTTTCTCCTGCGAGTAATAATGTTGGGTTGGGAGTCGGGACTAGGACAGATTCCCATTTCCAAAAGTAACGTGTCGTAGTCGTAGTCATAGACAAACGAGAGGGTTTACTTTCTCTTTAGCTGCCAGGCTAAACCCTAAAGATAATATGTAGCTTTGCATGTTTGCATGTCTTCTAGGGCTTACGGATACGCACTCTGTAAATTGCGTAGGTTAATAATCCCAGCGAAAATGGAGCGAGTTGAGTGTGTAACCACATTCAATAAAGAGTATTATATTCTAATTGTTATTATGGCTTTACTTACACGAGGAGGAACCTTCAGGCAGAAAAAGCGACACGGGCAGAATACCTGAAAAAGAGAGACAAGAAATTGGAAAATGTGAAAAATACGGCCTATATGTGAAGATTATTTTTAATATAGGTATGCCATTTGATACAAGGAATGCTTATAGTATTTTTTGTTAAATAAAGCCAACTGTGTCCTTTTGTGTATAAAATCTTCAATTGGACAAAGTAAAACTAACAGTTTTTCTTACCAAAATTCTGTTCTCCGTTTTGTCCCCCTTCGATTCCATCTTTACGGCACATTTTAGCAAAATCCTAACGTGCTTTCCCAGCAACGTTTTTATTCCCTCTGTAAAAAAATAAATAAATAAACAATTAGTTAGGACATAAATGCACAGGTTCACTTTGAAAACATACAACATATTGCTAAATTAATTCAGTTGAATTAATTTATTATGGGGTTGGTGAAAGCGGCCGAGCCTTAAAGAAAATTCCGATAACAATTAGAAGGGGCATCGGCTGCCTGGGCTTCTGCGAAAGAAGGTCAGTTTCACTACTACTGAGGCTCGGATCATATCATGACATGATGTTCATTTTAGAACACATAAGTTCTAGTACCTACAGATAAAGTTTTTCCTGATTCTAACATTGGCACAAGAAAAAACCTTGTTCATACGAAAGGTCGATAGAAGTTTTTTCTGTTAAAGCGTAGCCCTAATTATTGAAAGATTTAAAGTTTGCAAGGTTGATTTACTTTACGTCTACTAATATGGAGATATGGAGTTGTATGGAAGACTCTGCGAATGGATTGATTTGATGCTGAATAATATACTAAATGAATTTATAGAAGGGATTGTCAATAAATTGGAAGCAACTTCCAACGTTCCAACAGAGATAATTTCCCGGCCAAACAGTTTCCAATGGAAGGTTATTGTATTTTTTAAATTATGTGGCATACTTTTTGAGTTGATTGCAATCTCACAGACTAATATGTACACCTAGATACGTCCTTATGATCTAAGGAAAATATTTCTCAGAAGTTCAATCAAAAAGGTTAAAGAATAATAAAAGCCCAACATTCAGTTCTCTCCGCTGACATGAACTTTAGCTATTTATTTACTGACATAAATCACACTTTGCTTGCAATATTCAAGAAGTCCGTTGATCTTTCCAATTCAAACCTTTTCATGAGTGAAATCATAAAACATGCTCATTCATATTTGGTGTGCAACACAACAGATAGATAGGCACATCGACAGCATATTGAATAGCATTCATATTTTTTATAGGAATATCGCCCTCAATGTTTATTTTTCTTCACAGATTTCATCATCTCCTAATCTTCTTCGCACGTTTCATAAAAGGATTCACACTTCAAGTAGGCATATATTTTGAGTTTCAATTTTAAGTGTCAAGAGATTTAATAGAACAACGAAAATGAAGGATTAGCTAGGAAAGATCCTCATTCGCTGAACTGTTCTTGGAACACTTGCATTCAATCCACGCTGCTTTAAATCGTTACTTTAAAAACTGGGCCTGTGAAAAGAATTCAATATGCTTGACCAATGAATGGTAATATATTTTGAAAATCCAATATTAATTAGCACATTTAATTAGTTGTACCAATCCAAACGAATACAATACAAAAATTGAATTTAGCTATTTAATCTTCATATAGCCATATCATAAGCTTGTCGAAGAATTGAAGATACCTACATAAATAAATAAATAAATAACGACTAGTTTCAAATTGAATGGAACGTATCTTATAATAAGTCACAGTCATAAAACATAATCTGCCTACGTGATGTTCTTTATCATCATCATTCATTATCAACAAATCCTACCATGAATCAAGAAGATCAATACAATGAAAACAGCACAAGCCCATATTATCAGAGAATAGGCAATGATTCCACTTTTTATTGTCATTGTTAAAACATTACGTTACCATTTATGTATCTTTTATGTATGCACAATCATACCATAAATATTAAACATTGGCAAACATTAAAATATTAAATGTGAATCCATTTACAAATTTTGATTTACGAATGTGTCATAAAAATGACATTAATTGAATAGCATTTTTGCTCATTGCTCATATAGATAATAGTAGTAGCTCGATCGGTATATGTGTATATCTGCAAAGTTACTATCTATCTATGAATGGAGTGAAAACTACCTGCTGATTGCAAATCAGCCTCATTAAGCCCATTTATGGTAAAAAGTACTTTAATAAAAAAAATGATTGCCATTGAGAAACAGGCACCTACTAACATAATAATTTCAATAATAATAATTCTCGTAAGAAATGCCAAGTCCGCTAGATTAATATAATATGGCTTATGGCAATTGGAATGGAATGGCATAAACAGTACATACAGAAGTTCACCAGCAGCCATAGCCAGTGGATAATTTTTCATCATATGAAATGAATTAGGTATAATTGTAGGCCTACTTTCACCACGTCCGTCTATTTCATAGATTACTTATGCCTACTTCTCTTCTTCTCCACTTTATTATAACTTACCACTAATCTCCTTCGTCATCATTCCTTGGCTTCCACTTGACATCTTCTTCTTCATTAGCGCTGATTTAACTTGTGCACACTGGCAACTTCACACACGTGTAGTATTGACTCAAGAGCTCAAGGTATCCCCTGAGCCCTGTTCAAAAATGTTGTAGAAATTGTAGCACTGACACTTCACTCACTTTGCGCTTGAAGTGACAACGCAATGAAATGAAGTGACATGAATTGCTTTTAAAAATAATTGTTTAAAAATATCTCGTTACAAATGGAACAGTATCGTCAGAGAATAGAATCATAACATAACAGTTGGTTAAAAATAAATATATTTATATATTTAATGTAATAGAGTTGACTAATGTACTTCGCGGTTTGCGAGGAAGAATTAAAAATATCTCTTAAAAATATTGAATCGTTTGAAATTAAAAATGACTGGTGGTTGCGGTTAAGAATATATAGCGCTGGCTGACTGTTAAAATTACGTTAAAAATTAGATAATTTTATCATTTCATATGTCAACTTGATTCGAATCGAACACACGAGGAATGCGAGAACTGGGCTATGCGAATTGCTTAAATTTTGAATGAATGTTGATGGCTTGTCTCCACGAGTGCTCTGACTATCCGGGAGAAAGTTTGAGATGGGCGCATTGAAATCGGTTCATTGACATTTCCTCATTATTATGCTCGAGTAACTTATTTATAAGAGAAGTTCGTCCATTATATTCCAATTTGGTTCCAATATATGCTTACGTCCCGGCATAAACTTTCCAAACTTGCGAACTTCTCCAGTCGCTTTGCCTTGTTTTCCCAATGCCTTGTTATCAAAATAACTCCAAATGCTTTAAAAATAGCACACACGGGCAAAAAATGGGCACGAAGTAGCTATTGACAATGTGTATGAAAAATAGCTCAATAGAAAATCAAGTCAATTTCCCACACGGTGCACGTTTCACTTTTTGCTCATTCCTTAATATTGTCTTAACCGAACCGGAAATAAAAGTTTCGAACCTTTCCAGTTGGTAAATCAATCAATCAGTTAATGATACATGGACATACATAGATCGTATGGTGGTGATTTGCTATGTGCCAAAAATAATTTCCCCTTTTGGCAAAAGTCACTCACTGACACAAACCGTGCAAAAAAATTTCCATGCAAAAAATGGTCTTTCCAGCTTTAAGTCAAACTTAATCTTTCCAAGTTTTTTTTCTCTTTTGAAATCACTGTCAACATAGAATTAATTATCCTCCCAGCTCTCGAGCAGTAACTGACGAACAATTTTACTTTAAACCTTCTCGTATCTCTTCAGTTCATCATGCTCATCTCATCTCATCCTTTTAGTCAACTTGACTTTTTAGCCTGTGGGAATCAGTGCTGAATTCTCCCATCCTACTTCCATACTGTAATAATATGGCATTCAATCAGTGTCTTCATCCCCCCATCTTACATTATTAACATTTGCAATTTACATTGTTTAGCAGTGAAGACCTCTCTGAAGACGATGATGACGATAGGGCAGGATATGTTCAGTCACTGCATTCTACCTTACAAAGGTATCGTCATTATCCTCGACTCGTCGTCATCATGTTTATGTCGTTGGTTGGTATAGTGGCCTGTTTTATAATCCGCAAAACTTCCACCTTACAAAAGGGTGGCGGGGATGATGATGATGGTGCTGGTTCACTGTCTCCTGGCTTGGTTATTGACTGCCTTTAAAAGATTTAAGTACCTAGATGGATATATAGGATGATGCTCTTCTTCTTCAGTCTAACAGTAAATTCTGAAACATTATTCCCTTCTTGAAAGAAACTCGTTTTTATCTGTTCTTGTAACCAATACTTCGGTACATTCAAGAGTCAGGCTGGCAGACAATCACAGTCCCAATCCCAATGGCATTCATTCCTTTTTGAGTCACGACGACGATCCGACGATGAGGATCAAAGACGAGCACATTTCACAACAGTGGTAATGGTAATGTAATAATGAGGATGGTGAGCAGTAAATATAGTTAAGTAGTAACAAGAGGATAGAAGGGCAATAATACCACCAACTTCATCGTTAACATAACATCATGTCTTCATGTCGTCAACAGTGAATTGACTCCCTGACTCACATTCACATAAGTTAGGAGGATTTAGGTTGAAAAAGATGGGATGATGTCGATGAGGAGGATATGATGATGATGAGCTAATATAGGTATTGAAATAGGTGTATTATATTCTCATGTCATATCATGTCATGAAGAATTCCGTAGAAAATGTTGCGAACATCGAACATGAGTATCTCATTTAAACCGACAACTCTCTACAATATTGATGTTTTAATGGAATAACTGAAATGAAATCGAAAGCTCTTCGTCAAACGTGCATAAAATGTAACATGATTTGCTTCCTCCTTACTTGTTTCAGTTTCACAGTTTCAGATAGATTGAATTGGTTTCGCAGAACACGGTTAAATGTTAATGTTAATATGCGTTACTTTAACTTTCATATTCATATGCCAATTTTTTCCAATTTACAGTCACAAAAGTTATGATGTGAGCTCAAGCCAAATTCCATAAAAACTGAATGATGTGATGTCTGATATGTGATGAGATGATGTATCGTTTTGTTAACTTGGATTTGGATGTTGGATGAAACTGGGTGGTTTATGGTGAATTTACGATGATGATGATAATGATGAGTTCTGTTTCCACAGAGGATTTAACGTTTAACGATGCAAACAACTCCGTCAGTGTTCCTCATACATGTAGAATGTAGAATAATTGATGATGACGATGAGGAGTTTTGAGTTTGAAGTGAGCAGTGAGTGATGTCATCCAGTTATAAAATGTTATTTGATTTCAATGTAAATAATGATGAGCAGAACAGAGCAGACTAGTCCATATTATATATCTACACGGTAGATTAGATTTATACTTATAATTTTGTATTTTTAATGACTCTTCTCTGACTTGACTGGGATATGATCTGATGAGCTTGAAGATTTTTTCAGAGCTTTTGCATTGCTTTTGGGAGTGAAGGTTATTTATAAATCATGAGGAGGAGGTAGTTCAGTTCATGTTCATGGACCATGCATGGAGAAAAATGACGAATGTGTAATTGTTCATTAGGTAAATATTTAATACCTATGATTTAAACGCACCTTTACAGTAAAAGTTAATGGTGAGGACGAGAATTTAGTTTTGCATTGATTGGCGAACTGTTTCACAGTCACAGAAATAAGCACACCGGCTATGTATATCTCTGGCTCTTTCTCTCGCTGTCTGATTAAGATTATTTCAGAATGTACAAAAACAATCAATAATGTGAAATATAGTTGGATAGACTTTGCAGTTTCATTATATCCCTTTCAATTTCCAACCATCAAACGTACTTGGCTGAACCGTTGTGGTTTGGCTTGGTTTGCGGTATAATACTGGACTTTCCCAATTAGTTTCCCATTCCAATACAGAGCACAAAGCTCCTGATTAAATATCCCTTGGACATTGGATTGGATTATTTGGATTGGAAATTGCCTTATACGGCTTAAATCAGCGAATTGGAGTCATTAAAAAGAAACATTGCATTGCTCATGTCATGGCTCATGTTAGTCTACACTCGTCGTCTTCCCAAAATTCATAAATATTATTGACTGTGGATTTTCTTGGAAGTGGTTAAAAATGTTTAATACAGACACATTAAGATAATAATAATACTATTGAGTTCGTGAGAGTTTGTTCATGGACTATGCTATATGGAACATTTTATTATTTACATACAAATACTATGCACACTCGCGGTCGCGGATATACTTAATAAGTATAACAAGAAACTATTAAAACCCAAGTTAAAACAATCTCGTTAAAACCGTTTTGCCCAATTTGCAAATATAATTTGGGCTAAAACTTTAAGCCAGCAGAACCAGATAGACATTAAATTCTAATGCCAATTCTTTCTCCTCCTTTAAAACATTTTATTGTGTCGCTGGCAAAGTTTTTGACTGGTGATGATGATGGGAGACCATACGACACAACACTAACCTTTACGGTGTAGCGGTGCAGAGGGAAAGATCACATCAAGATCATCGTCATCATCATCACCATATTTTTTAAAGACTTTGCCTTTTACTATCACTCCGAGGGTGATCCAAACCCAAAATGTATTTCAGTTCAGACTTCTCAGAGAGGCAGAATATGTACAATGAAGTATGAAATGAACACTTTCTGCATAAACTACATTCACTTCAAAAAGTAAACATACACAGAGAGAACCATGTAACCATACATGCGTATCTCAATTCAATGTTCTCAATAGGAATAGTCATAGTCAGGGAGAGAAAAAATTCAATAGTCAGTCAACATCTCTCATGGATGTATCCAGATTCACATTTTAGTTCACTCATTCACTCTCACTTCTCCATCCAGCAAAAAAAAAATGATCATGCGAACCCATCAACGAGTGAGAAATATTATGCCTTATGCCTTGACTAATACCTATATGAAGTCAAGTAGCAGCCTCAACCCATGTAAATATGTAGGCACACTTTCATGTAAAAATCCTGTCCTTTAAAATTCATTTGTGCTGAATAAGAAAAAAAAATATCCCCATTCCCAATTCCAATCCTGCCCGATACAACTCTGCTAACTTGACTCTCTCATTCTATTTTGTATTGTGTTCCATGTAGAGATATGATATGATAGAGACCCAACCAGGAGTAGGAATTGTAGATACTCGGGGAAAAAAACTTTGTTGTAATTCATGTATAAAAAAACATCCATTTCAATTCATATGGCATGGGGCTCACATTTAGGTAGAATTTTTCTGATTCTCAGTTCTAACTATGTCTATGTACCTACTTCTTCCCCATCCATTCAGGTTTGGGCTTTTGCAGCGGAGTGAAAAGTATGACTAAGGCTATATGAGACATGAGAGTTGAAGTTGACTTCAACCTTGGAAGAATATGCTGAGAGAACAGAAGAGAAGAGCTGAACAAAAACTGTTCCTTCCATACCATACTTCCATCGCTAAGTTTGCTACTGACAAGTAAGATACCCGAACTGGTAGCCGAGAAGGTTGGTTGTAGTAGTATTTTCACTCCTTCACCCTCCAAACCCAACTCCACTTCAACTCTCTCTCTACTTGGTTTGGTTTGGTTGGGGATTTTCATGTGTGCCACTTTACTAGAGAGTTGTTGTAAGATTTTACGCGTAAAATGTCTTATGTTGGAAATATTATATAATGTTCAGTATGGCTCTGTTCTATTGAAGCATATATCACATCACAGGGGAGAACAGAAATCAACCCTATCATCATACCATCAGCCAAAGTTAAAGCCAGCCCAGGAGTTTTCTACATTGAACATGGACATGATGGAGGAACGGGAAGGAGCTTTACCGACTGCCACTTTTTGGTTACACCTCCCACTACTACAGCTAACAAAGCACTCATGTCTAGGTTTCAACTTGATTCTTCATATGAAAGGGAATGGAATATGTTGAGAATGGAGCAAATGATGCCAACATACAAACCCCGACCATTTCCAGGAGGTCCAGAATGGATCCAAAAATGGAAGAATGGAAGTGGGGGAAAGTGCCTGGTTGGAGTACTTATGGAAGGTCTATGGACTATGTGGAAAGTGGAAGTATGGATGGAAGGATGGGAAACTGAACTAAACTAAACTATGGAAATAATGATAATGCTGACTATGAAAGCTGACTAAGCTTTCGGTTTAGTTCTGGGGTTACCCTCCTTTCCCATTGTCTTATGGGCTTTTCCATGGATCTCTGGTTCTGGATTCCAGAATCTGGAATAATATGGAATTCCGGTTGGATGGAGATGGAATATGGAATGGATGGATATGAAAAGGAAAGGAAGGGAAAGAAAGGAAGGAATTATGGACCGATTTCGGGATCTGCGTAGGTCTGCAGAACAGGGATCATGTTAATGTAATGTTGTGCCATGTTCGTAGTATTATTATAGTAGGTCATGCACGATGTCGACTATCTTGTAGCCCTGTCGGTTTTTGGCTGGAGAGGAGATGGAAATGGGAAACGGAGAACGGTATCATTTTTATCCTTTCATAAACCTTGGACAAGCAAACATAAGTAAAAGCATTTTATAACTTGTAGGCACATATAGGTAAAAGGCATATCTCATTATTATAATCTCATTTTGGATGATGGATGAAGAGGAACAAATTATATTGGAGATTACCATAATATATCATAGCCATAATATCAGCGTCATTACAGCCGAGACCCGAAGTCATCAATATCTATAAAAAGCATATCATTATCATATATGAACGAAATGGAAATAAAATTGGCAAAATACATAGATAGATCATCTATCTATGTATTTTGCCAATTTTATTTCCATTTTTAAAAGCATCTATCATAGATGCTTTTAAAAATGTCAGAGTTAATTGGCTTGTTATCTAAATCTGCCATATTTGTACTTCACCCATCAATCCCATCATAATCATATCGATTCATTTCACCCACTTCCGCATTTACTAATTGGACCAGAAAAACCCTTAAATTTTTGCAACATGGAGCAAAAACTAAATATTACATAAATGCATACATGCCTACATTGATCATTTAATAACCTGGCACTTTTATAAACAATTTGAATTAACACGAAAAAACGCCATGAAAAACATGAATGATGCTTATTTATCAATATCAACTTTTTCCTTTGTTGCTTTTTATTATATTATATTATATTATATGAATATGAGTTTGATTGGCTGATTGGGAGTAAATCCTGCTTTACTATCAATTAATGTATGCATTACTAATTGTACAATTCAAACTGATCAAATAAAGGGAAAGATTTATGAGGGAAAGAAACCGGAAGTGAAAGTAGCTGGATAATTAATTGGTGAAAGTTGGCTCCAGATCTCTAGCTATAACCATGTATCATTCCTCCCATTCCTACCAACAAGTTGCTCTCTCGCGTTCCCCCAACTCCATTGCCGGGACCAGGAGCATCTCTCATCAGATGTCAGATTCAAGCTATTCCGGAATAGATTAGATGCTTGTTTTTGGGCAAGTTTTGGGTAACTTTCCATTCAACTTTTAGCTTGTCGTTGTGTGGATTTGTTGATATTTCCATTGTTGATTGTTGACAAATTGTCTTGCAACAACACGCATAATTTTTAAAACTACCTAATTGTTCGTAGTTATAAGATAATTTTTGTGGTTTGCAGTGAATATCGCAAAATCTTCAGGGTTGAACGCTAATCTTCAAGACGCTGCCGAGGTAAGTGTGAAAGGAGGTTCAAAACAATCAAGAAAATTGTCAATAATTGAGTGAAAGTGTGAATCATCATTTAAATAATAATTAAATTGTGTGGTAATAATTTTTACAGGAACTTTTTATCCGATCTGGTTGGAGAAGCGGCATGTAGAGGACAACGTTACGGAGAGTTGCGTTGTTGCGGTACCTGCGAAGATTGAATTGAGGTTCCCTTCTTTCCCCCCGGTGGTCACCCCCCGTCACTCATCGATCCGTATCACGCATCATCACTTTCAATTTCTTTGAAACGGTAGGTGTAGCGAAACCAATGAAAATGTCCAGTTTGTAAATATAATTTTTCATTTATTAACCCTAATAATTAACTTTAACCTTCTCTTTTAAATGTTTTTCCTATTAGATGGAAGCTTCAGCAATGGATTTCAGCGAGGAGATAGAGCAGCTTCTCCAGGATAAGGAATATGACAAGCTCATCGACATCGTCTTCAACCCGGAGAACATCCCCAAAATCCAAGCCTTTGGAATGGACTTAATCACCCGAATCTGCGAATGCGGGCTGGCCTTCTGTACGGAACTGGATTCCCTTCGGGCCTGTCAAGATATGCTCATGCACGTTGTCCGATGTGTCCGTCCCAAGGAGGCCCTGATTAGTTTGCTGGAGCAGGCGGAAATATTCGTACATTCCAATTCCGACAAATTTTCCTCCCTCCTTGCACCCCTCCAATTTGTGATGATGAACCTGCCGAAGAAACGGGAGCATTCATTTTCCTGGGTCCTGAGCATTTTGAATTCTCACATGAAGGCCCAACACCAGTTTCCTGCCAAGCTGAAGGGGACGTTAAATCGGGGAAAGGATGCTCTCTTGATGGAGGAGACGAAGGAGATCAAGGACATGCTACAAACTTATAATGAATTCTGCAACTTTTACGAACCATTCGTGTGCCAGTTTTGGGTGGAGAGGAATAAAGCGGTTGAGGCAAAGGACGAAGCGGCAATGACGAGTATTAGTCGGCAGCAGGAGATCTTGAGGGACCATTTGGTACAGCTTCTTGGAGATCCACTTTTGCACTTTGACCTTCATTGGGAGGAGCAGAAGGAGAAAGCGGATGAAGCTGATCCTCTCCCTGGCGGTAACGACAACAAAGTTGAGGAGGGGAAGGTTGAGGAAACCAATGAAAGCAAAATTAAAACGGACGCAAGACTCCTTTCAGAACGTATCATGGGATTCCTCAGACTTGTGGACCAGCACCCAGAATATTACTACGACTGGGTCTCCCGAAAACTATTCATGGAGCGGTCCAATCTCAACAACAAGCCGGTCTACTGTGGGGATGATGACAGTGATGATGCGGACGCCGATGAATGCGTCTTAGACTTTAGTTCCGTGGTTAACTACATGTACTTGATCTACTGCGAGTCCATGAATACCGCGATGGTGCCCTCTGTTCTTTCACCCACTTATGTATTTATGTCGACAGTCCGTCTCACGTCAAATATCTTGAGTAATGATAAGCCAAGTCCGATTTCCCTCCTGAAATGTTTCGCCCTGGCCAAAACCCAATTATCCAAACTGGACGACTCCGTACCTGGCTTAAGATTGGAATCCGAAATGCTAGAGTCTCCGTCCTTATCAGACTTTATTGAATCCGTCGCCTTTCACACTGTCTACTGTGAAACTTTGGATGTGAGGAAAGAGGGATTGCAAATTCTCAAGCTAATCATGTGGAAATTTGATCCCAGGGGGAGATACGACTTCATTTTGTTTGCTTTGAACCGAATTGAGCATGATGGGATCAAGGGCTACATCATCACCCAGCTTAAAGACTGCATTCGAATGGCGTTGGACACGAAACATAAAGAAATGTCGGAGCTCTTCACTGGGAAATTACTCCAAAGGCATTTGAAGCAAACTTGTCTTCTCAAGGATGGGGAGACCACGGATCTGATGGATAACAAGGATCAGATTATGAGCGCATTAAATCTGGTATTATATCTCGTGATACGGGACAAGGCTACCAATCTAACAGGGATTACTCAAGTTTTGCCTGAAATCAAACTGAAACTGCTGAAGCCATTGTTCAGAGCGTTGGAACTCTCTCGTGCCCACTATGAACTGAAACTCAAGGAAATTAATGACCCGAAGACGTTTGAGGAACAATTGAAGGAACAGGCGAAGGTAATGGAGGGCATGGATTTGATGTTACAAGATGAGAAGATGACCCCTGAAAATATGAAAGTTACTTGGGAAGAGCAGAAGAAAGCACTAACTACTGCATTGACCGTGTTCGACATGATGAATGCAACCCTGGCACGAGTGAATCAGATTTGTGAGTTCTGAAAAATCATATAATCTTGTCCGAATATGCTAAATAAATAATTAATTACAAAATGTCAACTCAATGTAATAATTAATATAATGTCTAACAAAAAGTGAGTAATATTGTTACATTATTTATTTTTATAAAAATCATTTCAGTGCAATTATAACAAATAATAAAATACTGCATTGGACAATAAGATCTAAGATCCAAGTTAAAGCTAAATATGTATTCCTATTAATTACGTAAATCAAAAACTTTTGTGTGCATTTTATTTTTATGAAAATTGTCAGTGATAATATTCCATATTGCATGCTTACCCAATAGACCATTAAAAACAGGATAGTGACAGGGAAGGAAAGGGTGAAGTCTTAAATTGTCAATTAGTGCAAAAAACACAAATCTAGAAAATCGTAATAGTAATTTACCTAATAGTAACTAATAATTCATGTTGTGATATTCATTCTAAATTCTATATACTGAAATTAACAAAATATCTATAGTGGTGAACATTTCAGGACCACTTAGACGAGAGTTATTTCAAAGATTGCATGTTCCGGCATTTTTGCATTATTATCATTAATCGGTGACTTTGGTACACTTCCTCCCATTTCATTTCGATTGCAGGTTTTGCGAACGGGAGCATTAAAATATATCATTAACATAAGCCAGGTTATATATCATAAACATTATGCACCTCCAGGCTTAGGTCATATAAACGAACTATTCCGAACTAAATAACAACTGAAATAATACTTAACGTAAAGGTAATTTTATAGGTGCGTAGAATGATTCTGGTTTGCTAGTTTAGTACATTAAGATAAGTTGGCCCCTCGGAAAAGTAATCTGTATCTACTTACTTATTTACACCTCTATTTTCTGCCTTCTGCATATTCTTTTAAACCTACAATAATGGATCACATCACAAATTAATTTGGAGTTGTTTCATTAATCGCGAAAACTATGTAATGATCTTAGCGTGTTCATAATACTGGATGGGGAGGGACGAGTTCTGGTAAAATACATGTCAGCTCCCCTATAGCTGGGTTCACTAAGCTTTCTATCCGCCGCTCGTTGACATACAACCACAGCGCATGTGAATACAATGACAACCTGGAACAGGCAAAAGCCGACGATCATGGCAAGCAACAAGTTCTTGGGGACGCAGACGACTCGTCCATTTTCTGAAAAGAATGGAAGGAAATTGTTAAATGTATCAATTGGTAGGCAAATCATGATTATATTTTATTTTAGACCGTTACCAATTTGATGAACAGATTCCAACTTCTTTCCTTTTTGCACTTGAGAATTGGGGCCGTTGACGATGATCTCTTTTTGGAGCTCAATCATTCTCACGTTATTGCTGCTGCTGTTTGATGCGAGCTCTGTGGCACGACGTTTTCTGCCGTGGGATAGTTCTCCGTCACATTTGACCTATGATAACCATATATTAAATATGTCAGGTCATGAATATCAGGTCAGGACATTAATTATCTATAGTTTAGTCATAATTTAAGTTTGATGCTTTGGGTACCGGTGGACATTCATTCCTGCAGAACTGCAAATTAACTTGAAATCTGACCACAGCATCATTCGTAAATTTGAAAGCCTCGAATCGCCCCTTCAAACTTTTTGACCCATCATTCATCTTTTTTAAATGGGGGAAGATGGCTGCATCCTCCGGGCATCCCCTGGAGTCCAACAATGTGATCTCCTCTTCATTAGTCCCGCTCTTGGCAATAAGGTCCCTGGCAAATACTCCGTAAACGCCTTAAAAATCAAGTAAAAACATTTTATCCAGCATGGCATAATTTTCTCCCCGTAAATCATCAATCATTTTAAAAAATTCAATGGCATTCATAAATCTTGATCATTTTCCCTACTGTTCTTCTCTACTTCCACTTTAAAGTACAACTGGTCCCCCAGCGACACCCCGCTCACATCATGCCCATTCCTATCCAAGATCTTCAGCACAACCGCGGGGCTCCTTGCAGTGGCATTGATCACCGATGTCGCAATCCCGAGCACGGGCCCGGGCGATGACGCCGCTTCAACCAACCTTGACTCCGACTCCTTCTCAAAGCCCAAGGTCTGGGTCAATGTGCGATTGGTCTCCGGAAATGTGCAAACTAATCTAAAGGCTGCATCCCCACGCTTCTGAATTAGTGGGTGTTGCTGCACAATCAGATTACCCACGAAGGAGCCGTCCGTATCCCTTCATAAAAAAGTACAAAAGTAATTCAAGCAATTAGAAATTATCAAGCGTGGCAAACATCTCATTTCATTTTTTCTAGAGGTCTAGGTTATATTCGATTGAAATCGAAATGGAAAGGATGGATCATATTATCATATCATATCATCTGTCACGATTCGCCGGTTTTTTATATCTCTTAGCTTACTTGTAAACCCCACAGCTACTCAAAGGGTACTCAATTGTTGTTGTGAGCTTCCCATGTCCGAACACTTCACAGTCGGAGGACAATGCGGAGGAATACATTTTCCCATAGAAGGGGGAGTGAGTCTTCAGTTTTGCTATCATTGTCTCACCGTTACACTCCAGTGCCACTGTAAAAGCAAGATTTTTTTTTACTTTTAAGCAATCAAATTGAATCGGTCACTGTCGCCATCAACGCTAATCGACTTAATCGCCACCATCATCAACATGGTCATGTCATAATTCAAGATTTTTCTCTCTCTTCATTTTATAGGGATTTGTCTTGTCAGGATTTTAGCAAAAACTCCAATTTGAAATACAAGCAGGAGAGCAAGGGCATGTTGCAAAAATGTCGAATTCGAATCATTTTTCATTAAATCCCTCATCTCCCACACAATCCATTCGATTCTCTCCACTTAAGATGTGGAAGGTGTGGCTCCGTCCGGTTAACAATACTGATTACTTAAGATTTTCATAGACAGCGACTAGCGACATATTATTTGCTGTTTGCACAGAAGTTACTTACAAAAAATAAAAACTGTTTATTTGTTAGCAGTTTTTTTCTTTACAGGAATCACATCCATTGCCTATTACAACAAAAAATAATTCGTTTCTGACCATAACAAATGATCGCGAAATGAAAGGGTGCGACGAAAGGGGAGGGTGGACAGCACAAGTGCATACATTTTTTTAACGAAAAAAAATCTTATATCCATTCCATTCGCAATTCCTGTGTAGATGTCTTACAAGAAGTTGCAAGTTGCAATAAGCAATTTAATGATTAGACTTAGGATGTTTATGAACGTAAAATGGGCGAAATATGTATGAATATATGACCTTAAAAATGCCAAAATATGAGCGATAAAACACAAAATATGAACTAATAAAACGTGTTTTTATCTAGTGTTAATTAAAATTTCTAAAAAAAAGTGATAGATCACAATGCAGACTGTGCTTTTAATTTTTCATTTCAAATGTTTTAAACTATTTTTATAGATTAAGCTCTATAAATTAGTGATTTCTAAAGCTTTTACAAAATATTTTATATTTGTAATGGCAAAAATGCTAGTAAAAAGGCATATTATCATCAATTCATATAAAATATGACCATATTTTTCCAAAATATGATACATAATATGAAATATGAACGAAAAGGTCAAAATATGAAAAATATGAATTTATAAATGCCCGTCAATTGGCCCAATTTTATCTAAAACATTGGCCCCCACCATTTCAGGCCAGTGCATATAAGTGTCACAGATATGAGATTTCACAAACATCCTAAGCCTATTAATGATATATCAATTTAAACCAGGAAACTATTCGAGATTTGGAGAACCTGGCCGGGCTTATTAGGAAGGTGTAGGTAATAGGCATAGGTGGTGGTGGTACCTATGCTTGTTTTGTTGAAAAGCGAAGTACCCAATTTTCTGCTTTTTCTTTAATATTTCACATACGACATCCCAAACATATTCGCAAATCTAATTATATCATTAGAACAAAAATCATATTATCGACCGGATGTTACATGTTGTACCATATCCTTGCAAAAACTATATGAAAATGACAAATAAAAGCATATTATATGAAATTTTCTTATAGTTTTTTTTATATTACTTACTATCAATGCATGGCACTCGTTGCGCATATACTTTCGTCTCATGGGATCTCAGCATCTTGGTGGACGTCGTTGACATATCGGATCCACTCAAAGAACAAAGTCCAGAAACCATGTCGTACGTAATTGACCGACAGGTGAAGGCCCCGTAAGACTCGCAAGACTTTTGACACTGAGTTTTCAAAGGTTAATTATCAATAAAATGTAAAATGTAAAGAAACAATCATAGGTACATAGGTACATTTAGAACTTATCGTTAGCACATCATCTCATCATCGTCATCAAATTATTTGCACAAATACATGACATGGCCTTAGGCACTGATCGTCTCGTCTCCTACTTAAACTTATCATAAGATCGCAAAATTATCATGGCTTATATTTTACCTCTTGTAGGGTGGCCGCCTTCGTCGTAAAGTCAACAATGGGGAATTCAAAGCCTCGCATTAGCTGCCACTCACATTGTCTCTCCTTTGCCGTAATGGGTTCTAAATACAAATATTATAATAGTTTTGTTTTAAATGTACATTAAATTATCTGTTATATTGTTTTATATCTCGCTAAACACGCAATTTGAATTTATGGTCATGAATATGATATGATGGTCATCTTCTCAGCTCATCTCATAAAACGGACCAACATGAAATATGTAACAGATGCTAATCATTTTGAGTGTCCTGAATTTTTTTTGGCTATATTTGTCAATTAGATTACATCTCAGTTAATATAAATGACTTTTCTTTTAGTAAAAATAGAACAAGTTTGCATTTCAAATTAATGCCATTCATGAATAAATTGGTAGGTACATATCTCACGGGCAAGGGCAGGATAAAAAAAAGATTAAACTAAACCAAGTCGCAATGATCTCATGCTCCTTTACATCTTCACATCTTGATTAATTATCATTATCTTACTTACCAATGCAAGTGTTCTCAATATACTCCACTTCTTTGCTGGACTTCAAAAATGCCCCAGGTTGGGTCCGCCGGTCCTCTCGTGAGAGTCGACATTCCTTTCGAGCCTCCCTTTAATTAGATACATCAAATCAAACAAGCAGGTCATAAGTTTAAAACATTAGTCATTAATATAATGGGTTCTCGGGCTCATTTACATATGACAAAAATGTCTATTTAGTTATCTGATCCATGTGGATTTTTTTTCTTCATTTGTGCTAATGTAACATTCTACGCATGATGAAGATGAAGATGATTTAATCTTATGTCTATAGAAAAGGCAAATAAATAGATATAGATGAATGGACACCTGAACCAAATGCAACTCTTTTAGGATTTAAGATAAGAAAATGGTGAAAGAACAACTTGTAACTTTATACCAAAATGAAAGGGTTGAGGATTGAGTCCCATAATACCCACCTGGGTACAAGCCATTTAACAACTCTGCAATTGTATTGTAATTGTTGCATCTTTTGCATCTTGCCACAAATCAAAGTGAAATGGCGAAAAACCGGCATCCCAGACAAGTCAACCGAATGGTGAACCTCGTTACGATTACGCAATGCATAAATATTGACATATCAAGACATGTTGTCTTCTTGCCGTTCAGTTCCACATGTCACCCTCGCCAGGATAACTTTTTACCACCACCATCGATCATTGCTCTCCTCAAGTTGCACACAATTCATTTAAATATCGAATGAATCGAATAATAATACATTTTCCCTAATAATATAAGGCAATACTAATACCTACAATCAACCGAATGAACCCAAATTGGATATGATCCATTTATGCAGATCCTATTTTCATATTACGTAACAATGAACTTGGCCTTGGCTCTTGGTGGCCGCTTATGGTTTACCCCTTTCTTTAGGTAATTTTTCTTCTTATTGACTTAATTCGTTCATCTGACTGATTTGATCTGACTTGACTTAAGGTACCTACGACATGCCCCAATATCATTTAATACTCCTAACCTAGGTCTATGTAAATGTAGAGGGGGATGATAAAAATGTCTGATTTCATCTCATTAGCATGCAAATATTTATAGCTGTTTGAATCATTGAATCTGAATCCCCTCCTCATGAATATTTCATAGATAGATTGATCAACTGTGAACAGAAAGAGCGATACCTACAAAAGATAAGTCTTCAAATCTAAATGGCAGACATGAGTTGTTCACTGCTCAGCTTTTAGTTACTTTTTCTTTAGCAGGTTTCGGCAATGCCTGATTCAGATTGAAAAGCCTGACTGAACTGAAACCATTTCTATTCTAACTGTAATAATAATAGTTGCATGTTGCATCGTTGCATGGTATTCTTGATTCTCGAGATCTCGTCATAGTCATCAATATTTTGATCATTGTTTGTTGACATTGTGCACTTCAAATCAAATCCAAAATTCGCATTCCATCGATTGTTCTCATACAAAACCCATTAAAAGCTTTTAAAATCCCGATTTAAGATTCGAATCGTTTTGTCTAACGATTGGTTCATCAATATCAATAATAACAATTTGGAACTAGCGCTTACGTTAGCGTTTAAAGTTTGCGTAAGGTGTAATTGGTCATGTCAATCATCATCTTTGTGAATAGCAAAGTTACGAATTTGAATCTGAAGTGGAATGGCAAATCCTAGACTTAGTCAAAATAAAATCATGAATTGAATGACTCCCTCAAGAACTGGTCCCAGCCCAGGCCAAGTCAGAAGTCACAATTCCCAACAAAGCCCTTTTTGTTCACCCATAAACACGCACATTTCAAATTTCAATGAATTTTTATGGTCTGACGTAAATTAAGTTAAAGAAATGTGCTAAAACTCTCCCGAATTCTCCTGAAATTATACCTTTTCGCCCTCACCACCGTCATGAATTGATTTGCATTCTCACGTACCTACATATCAACTATATTATTGCGTCGACAAGTCTGAATCGACCGATCAATTCATCGAAATTATATTTCATTTTAAGAGTCCCTCTGACTGACTGACCCTTTTCTTCAACTTAATTTTACTTTAGGTACTTTTTTACCCCGAATATGCCTAGAAAATAGAAATTGTAATTTTATTATTATTACCAGTAATCCGCTGACCGACATGGCAACCTCTTGTCTGTCAAGCAGAGTTCGGAACAGCGCTTTCGAGTATTGACGCTTCTCACTATTACATCATCATGACCTGCTAACTCATATCCTGGGATCCTTTCGGTGACCCACGCCTTGCTGCAGATGTCTCCTGGGGATAAGGGAAAGAAAGAAAAAAAGGATTATGGCATAACTTACAATTTTATGGGACTTAATCATGATCATCATAACCATCAGCTCAGCTAGATAGATATTTTCCCGTCTTCTAACAATATAAGACAAGTTCATTTACATATCAATAGGTACTTAAATTTGGTATAAGCATATATTATGTCATCCTAATTTACAACATTACAACTGGTCCAACAAAAGTATGCTTATGCAAATCTTCAATCTTTATGTGCTCATGCTTATTATACCGTGAACTCCTGAAAAATGCTCAGTTCTCAAGAACAAAATTATATACTCATTCCTTAATTGAATTTTCGGAGGAACTGCCTTTCATTCCCTTATCATTGGTATTACACCCTCCCTGTTTTAGTTTTTTTATTACGCCAATTTTTCGGATATAAAAGTCAACTGTACATAAAAAATGCTGCTTAACAGTAATATGGAGTAGCTTGTATGCATGCATGGATGGATGTCAGTAGGTAAATAATATATTTTAAATTTTAATGTCGGAGTCGGAGGGAGGATGGATGGAGGGAGGGTGGACTGGTGGGCAGTAAATAACAGGGTCTTCTTGCCTCGTTATCATCATGAGACGATCGCTGTGAATGAATTGGATTTCAAGGATTTTCGTCGGAACATGGTATCATCGACAACATTATTATAATGATATCGCTCTCTAGTCTGGTCCTGGTGTCATTGCGTAAGATTGTTGTATGGATGGATGTAGATGTGCAGTTGCCAGTTTTGTCTTTTATTTTATGATGATACTTTGCATCAAATCCGCATCTTATATTTTTGGCAGGGAAAGAACCAGCCACGTTTTTATGTGCGTAAAAATAATTTTATTTGCAATTGTCCTTCGTATTATCATTCCCATATCATGATGATCATGCCCATCATCTTCATCATCACCGTCACCGGTTTCGGAGCTTCAGCCCAGACATTTATTATGGAAGGGCTGAAGGATATCAGCAAGCCCAATCAAATCAGTCAGCCCAGCATCCATCCATCTATTAAAGTATTATGCAGATATTTACAACTTGACAGAGTTGCCACTTTAACAATTTAAAACGAGTATTGGTTTACATGCAAGTTGATGTTGTTGATACACCTACAATCAGTCATAACTGCATTTACAATAGTAATTTTACAGGTGTTCCCCTTGCCATTTTGAATGCCATTTTTACTGCTTTTTATCTTCAAGAGAGAAAGAGTTGCATTTGCAGCTGCACTGCAGGAGCAATAGTCGTTAAAATAAAGTTAAAACAGAAACAGAGTCTTGAGTCTCCTTAAAGTTTGCAACGATCCATACGAAAAGGAAAGAAGGAGAAAAGAAATTGTCATAATCATTATTGCCAATATTGGCATGTTTTACAGCATTGCATTTTACATTTGCATTACAACCGTAAAAATACTTATATTTAAGATCAGGCAAAGAATCTTCTTCAATCCAAGTCTTCAAGGAAGACAAAAGATTCGGCTTCAGCATTACATATTATTAGTTTTTAAATATCGACATCGTCTTTACTTTTTGAGCTCTCCTACAGGGACTCGGTCAGTGTAATCATGCCCAGTCATTAAAGTCAGGATTTTAAAACTGAGGAGGATTTTAAAACTCTCCTGACATAATAGCTACTTCGCCATGTGCATAATAAAATGCGGGCCTATAATAATACATACGACAACAATAAGTATATACACGTTTACAACAATGCAAGAAGTAACAACAATGTTGCATAACTAACCATTAAGATTAACTACCTATATCTCTGCAGATAAAATACATTATATAACTTTCCTAGTTCTAGGTTAAAATGAAATGGATATTGAATAACAATAGATTTTTGATGATCTTGGTCGTGCGGGGGTTTATGTTTATGAGAGGGTTTAAGACAAAGTTTTGACTGTTTTTTGGCTTTATTAGGCTAAACTTTGCTTGAGCAATGTAACATTTAAATGATTTGCAAGCAACTGACAATGTCAATTATAATTCCCCAACAGACTTCGAAAAAGAATTGAAATCGTGAAGGAATCAAATATGGCAGCGAACGATTGGAATCATAATCATGAAAATGATGCCCCCTTCATTATAATTGTTTTACTTGGTCTTGGACTTATAGTCGATAAGTCGATAAATGATACGAGTTTTATTGATGCATTGTTGCATATTTAAGTATCATCTATATTATCTATGTAGTACGATTTTTTTGCGCTAGAATTCGCTCAAAATTTGTGTACAGGGGTAATTTGGGCTCCTCATCACGATTTTCGGGGTCTCATACCCGATACCGGCTCACAGTTTTGAATTAAATGCGAAAAACCGATTTTTTATGCCAAAATTAAATTTCGGTAAATTTTGGATTTTGGACTATATTCGGGGTTAAAAGTGAGTGAGAAACAAGCTGTAAATATCCCAGCTCCTTATACCCACGTGTATTCGAGATATATGCAAATTAAATTCCTTTAAGAAGTGTGTCTTTACTGTAACGGGGGACATTTTGTATAACCGCTCGCGGTCCTTGTTCGAATACATAATTTCCTTTAAGCATTTTGGTCCTGGTGTTTTTTTATATTCCTGCTTTTTCTGCATTCTGCCCTAATAACGATCATCATCTTCGGCAACGGCAAACCCTCCTTTCTCTCGAAAGGTTGATTTTTAAACACACGGACGGATGGATACGGACGGGCCTCATAAATAAATAGGAACTTTATGAAGAAGTGTGGGAAGATGAAACCCGTTTGACAACAAAAGAAATTCTTCAGCGGAATGTGAGACGAATGCTTCTAGTAAAAATCTTAATGAATGCGCCCATCTGGATATAGTTTTTTCCCTGCATGATAAGATCCCTTATTCATTATTCCGCTAATAATATGAGCAAATGGTATCAAAAGGATCAAAAGTATGTATCAATATCCTTTCTTCTAAACAGTTTGAATTTGATTTAGGACTATTGGTATGGTACTACAGGTATGGACAGGTGGATTGTATGACTTCATAAAATCTGTCAGACACATCACATCACACGCTCCTTTATTCAGTTATTCTGATGAGCATCACCGGCATAGCCTTATCATCTTCTGAGGGATTTATAATTTGCATTTGCATACTTGTATTGTATTGTATTGAAGCCCAGGAGATGACGATGGAGGGACCTAAATTCATAACATCGGCATCGCCATGAACTTTTGCCTCAGCTAGCTCCCTACTTTCAAACAAAGGCCCATTTTAAATCATTTTCATTGTCGGTTATGGCTCGGTTCGGTAACAATCATTTAGACTAATAATCAATATCAGTCTAAATATTTGTTTGAGGGAGGGAGATTTTAGGCTTTTGAAGAATTGGAACTCTGAAACAATAAATTTTGAATATGGCATGGTATGTCATTCACATCCTGTCATTAAAACTGTCCCGTTGTTAAATAAAAGGCTATTAAAATATATGTTTCATTTTGGTATTTAGAGAAAATAATCACTAATCACTTCACTAATGAATGCGGTAGCGTATGCATGTTGTTGTATGTACCATTTCACATAATCTGGTATTTAGTTTTTAGTAAAAATCGAAAGGGTTCATTAAAATCCATTTGTTGAATTGCAGATAATATCATATCATATCACTTTTGTACTGTAGTTCCCTTTATCTAATGCCGCATTAGGCAAATAAAAAATGATGAGATAATTCTTCAAGTTGAGTCTCTCAAGTCAAGAAGAATGCAGTGGGAAAAGATTTTTGATGTGGTATGATATGATATGATTTTTAAAATTGACATTCTCTGCTCAAATTAGAGAATTTGAAACGGCATAAAGTGCAGAATCAAATATGAATATGCATTACTTGTATATCAAATATCATATCATTCTCAGTAATCAAAGGACTCTGAGCCGATCTTGCTGATTGAAGGAAATAAAAATTGCTCATTTGTTAACAGGAACGTTTTTCACATCGCATTTCTTACGTTTTTTTAAACAATCAAGAAACCGAATCATCAACGCTACTATATAAGATACAAGTTAATCAAGTTAATTGATTTAGATCTCATTCATTACATAATGTTTACATTTGCATGTTACATATCCGACCATTCCGACCAGACCACGACCGAAAGGAACTATGACAAGTGGTAGCTGGTACATTCATTTATTTGGTTTTGGTACATTAACTAACGGCACGATTCATTATAGGTACCTGTTTAGGCACCGACAATCCCCCTTTTAAAATGTATGCAAGTAGGCGATTTGGCTTTGTCTCTGGCTTTGTTTAATGAATTTAACTGCGGATCACATCCTCTCGTCACGATTATATGCGATGGGATGATGATGTATGATGTAAAATGTGAAGTTTGTATAAACTATAAGCATTCCTGGCCATTATTTGTTATCCCTTTGTTTTAGCACTTTTGCATGCAACTGCAACTACAACTACAACTTAATATCGACCGACCAGTACCAGTATGGCACATTCTCACAATGTCAGTCGGATCTATCTCAGGGCTGAATTCGAAATAATAATGAGTTAACGGGTTTTAGGGCCCAATTTGATTTGTTTTTAGTTGGACCAGAGACCAATAAAAGAAATGCTTCGTACATCCTTCATTATCCTTACAACACTTGAGGAATAACTAAATAGATTTGATAGATAAATATTCATTAAAAGTTTGATCATGATGATTTGAATGCATTTATTTACAAGTGTAAATCTTTTGATGTCTCGATCATTTCTTCCTTTTATATTATCCTTATCTTGACTTGACCCATAGCTAGAGTGCTCATCATTATCAATGTGCGGGTTTCATTCTTTTTATGTGGGCCCCAGAATAGAATGATATTACCATAAAAAGTCAATCCTCTTGTACGGGACCATTACGATTTTAATCAATGCAATTTTTCAGGACATTTTTCACGGGGGCTTGATAGACCAACTCCAAATCCTAAATTAGCAAACTGAACTTTTTAGCAGGTAGGTAGCTCTAGTTAGAAATATATTTGTACTTACCTTGAAGGCAAAGTCGCTCATAATAGGATGTTGCCTTTGCAAAATCAACCTCGGCGGAGCTATCGATGGCTTTGGGGCTGCCAAGACGAAAGCAGGCATTCGAGCCATAGTCAATCCAGAAAGCTGAGCAACTTGAAGACGCTCGACATCTACGGGTGTGTGGAAAGAAATTAATATGTCACTCTCACATAGATAGTCACATAACATGAAATTGTAAATTGTAATCGTAATGCATGCATCGGGATTAAAATTAAATAGTAAAGTTGATTTAAACTTTTTAAACTTTTCTATTCTACAATGTCAGAAAACTGTCGTCTAATCCAATTTAGCATGGCTTATATGTTACGCTGTCTGATATCCCGCAGGGCAGTTCATTCGAAACGGACTACCGGGGTGGATGTTGATATTATTGAGCTGTTTTGCTTTTAATAGAATCTGCGAGCAATTTGCACTCATGGTCTCAAGCTCAACTATTACTATCACTGTAAATAAAATAATTTAAATGGAATGACAAAGACCACATCTCGCGGGTGCGTCACAGTACCCCAAAA